>JASEKS010000156.1:0-225511 GCA_030770415.1 Pleoardoris graminearum
TAATAATAATAATAATAATAATAATAATAATAATAATAATAATAATAATAATAATAATAATAATAATAATAATAATAATAATAATAATAATAATAATAATAATAATAATAATAATAATAATAATAGTCGATAACTGCTATTATAATCTATTAGTTACTTTTTTAACTTTATTTTTATATAAAATAGAGGTTATATTTATTTCTATTGCTTTTCGTTCTACCTATACATAGGTAGTGTAGCGTTTAATAATAGTTAATAATTTTTATTTATAATTACAAATCTTTTTTTATTTATAAAGATAGTTAACTGTAATACTAAGTACCCGTATACTTACTAGTCTACCTGCCTAGCCTACGCACCGAAGAAACTATATATAGACCCCCCTATTACTTTTAAATATTAATTACTCTAGTATTTTTACCTATTATAGGCTTTACTATTTATTACTACTACTATTACTACTACTTTTACCTTTACTTTTACTATATTTTTTATATTAAGGAGTACCTACTATATCTATAAAATATTTATTTTACCTATTAACTTTACTATAAACTATATATTATATTTTTTTTATCTCTTTTACTTTTACTATATTCTTACCTGTTAAAGCTATTATTATTAAAGCTATTATTATTAAAGCTACTACTATTAAAACTGCTGCTATTAAAACTGCTACCGCTAATACTACTAACTTAATATTTATAACTTTAATTATTTTTTTTTTTAATAATCTAATTAATTTATTAGACTAGTACCTATTATTAAAGATAGCTGCGCCTTTATTTAAGTTATAAATAATTTTTTTTATTAGTATTAGCTACTTTTAGATAAATAAGGTACTTATACTAGTAAGTATTTACTAGAGTCGTGTTTTTATTACCTATAAAGTAGAATAATACTATAGAAAGAGCTTAGGTAACTATACTAGACGCTATTTTAAAAGTTTTAAGATTAATTAAAATATATATCTTATTATTATTAGCGTTTATAAGAAGAGGACTATACTGTATAGGAGCTAGATATTTAAAAAATAATAATATTTTTTTAGGGGGGCGCGCTTAGCGTACTTTTTTTTTTTTTTTTTTTTTAAAAAATAAGCCTTTTATATTAAGGCTACCTAACTATTTAAGGAAAGTGCTTTATCTCCTAAACGAACTAGAACCGGCTCTTTAACTCCTAATTTTAATATATTCTAGGTTATATTAAGCTTAGCGTACTAGTATACGTACTAGCGTAGCACTATACCTTTTTTAATCTAGCCTTATTTAACTTTTTTAATATATTAAGTATAAAGGTATATATATACTACTTCTTTTTTAAAACTCCTTTTAGTCGCCCCGAGCTACTACAGCCATACTATTTATTTAATTAGTATATAAATATATATATAATAATAATAATAGTAATAGTAATAATAGTAAAAAAAAATATAAATTATAAAAACTATAGACGACTATATACTTAATAATATAGGCCCTACCTTAGACTACTAGTAAGGCACTAGACCTAGATAAAAATTTATATAATTAAACTCTAGTTTTTAAGAAATTTATAAAAGATTTAATATAATAAAACTAAAATACGATAATATAGCTCTACCTACTAAAAAAATTTTTTTTATAATAATCTATATAGTAATTTTATTATTTATATTTAATACGCTAATTATAGATTATAGTAAATTATTTTTTAAAATATTTTATCCCCTCTAAAAGTTAAAATACGCTTTCTCCTCTTTTATTAGTATTTTATAATAAAATAGGTTCTATAGATCCTTTATAAGGTATTTTTTATAGTTTTTTTAAGGAGCTCTTTAATTCTAAATAACTTATTGTTAATATACTATACTAAAAGCCCTATTTAAGTTAAGTATTTATTACAAAAGATAGTTATTTACTTACCTACGTTAAATTCTAATTTTAAATAGTAGTATAGTAGCGAGACTAGTATAAAAAGCCTAATTTTTAGTTTAAAATAGTTATTAAAGTCTTTTTTGTTTTATATTAATACTTATAGAGATCTTTCTTAATTTACTATTTTTTATTTTTTTTAAAGAGCCCTAGGTTAAACGGGGTATTAGTATAGAGTTTATAAAACTATTTAATATATTACCTTTTTAGGTAAAATAGTAGTATAGTTATATTTAGAATAGCTATTATTATTAAATAATATAATAATCGCGGAAATAGAGATAGAGGATATATATAAATAAATATATAGTAAACAGGCAAAGAATCTATATATATAATAAAATAGTCTTATTATGTAAAGAGAGGTAAAGTGTAGCGTCAGAGACACTAGTCTAAAAAAGGTATAAGCTAAAAAAAGTTATTCCCCCGGATACAGTTAAAAAATAAGCGTGTATAGGGATTGTAAAAAAATGTTTTTGTTATAGGTTAGTGGGGGACTCGAACTTGCAGCCTAAAATAGTCTTATTAACTATAGTTTATACCTTTAAGTAATAACCTTAATACTATTTTATTAAATCTATTAACTTCTACTAGTACGGTTGCCTCGCGCACGTGTATTATCATCGCCTAGAGAGGATATCCACCTACTAGACACTTTGTACTTCATTCTCCCTTCCATAGTGATACATTTCAGGCTGAATATAAGATGTAACTTCAAGCTCGACACCGTGCAACGCGAACGAGATATATGTCTGATAACCCAGACCGTCATTTAGGGCTCTATGCATGCTGTGACTGGTGTTAATCCTTAATTTTCATGAGGTTGTTTAGACATACCAAAGTTCCTTTAGTGAATCAAGATAACTCATCCCTTCCAGCCTTCGGTTATTCCTCTCAAGCCACTGCGAAAACCGCTGAGCGATGACCAAGTCGTTGCGTCCGTAGTGTTTTACTGGAATGTATAGCTTGACTTTCGGAGTTGAAGACGCCATGCGCAAAGCAAAATGATAGATCACACCGGCCGTATGATGTGCTTTGATTGGTAAAGAATCACAATCCCCAACTGATTCGCCGAGACCAAGGACAGTGTGCCACAGATCCCGCAGTGACGCAAGTTGCTCTGACGAGAGCCTTGGCTCTGAAAGTCCCATCATCTTAATTACGCTGTTAAAGCTCGTTTCCTTGGTTCGCATATATACCTTGACACGAGCTTGATCGGGACTGTTGCAATCAATCCCAATCATTTCTGCCCAAGGTCTTTCGACCCCCGCAAAGTCAGAAATAAAATGCTCCAGGCTGGTAACGCAACTCAGGAACTTTTGATCCGCACCCGGAATTGAGCGAACGGCATTCAAGATAGTAGATAATCGCTGGTGTGATTCTCCTTGTGGAATGAAGTATGCTTTCAGTGACTGATTTCCTCCGTGATCGGGCTCTAGCGCGATAAATCTCGAGGAGGCTCGGTCGATGTCATGAGATATGCTATCATCACAAGCTTTGCGCGCAAAGAAGTCACTGAGATGGTTGTACCATGCGAGATCGAGCCTCGGAGTTGTTGCGGACATTTGGTCAATGAGCTGGTCCGGTGCCATGACATTGTGTGGATCCGAAGGAGTGCCTGCCAGGTAACCGATCGGTTCGAACGCGTATCGGACCTTCGGGAGCTCCAGAGGTGTATTCCAAGTCCAGCTGAATTCTATGGGTGTATGGTCGTCGTTCATGTAACTTTTCCAGCTAGGGACTGACCGCCCTTGGGGATGAGGCCCGAGTGTCGAACAGATTCTTTTTTTGAACATCTCCAGATGCGTGTGCCTCGTGTTCTCCGAATATCCAGCTCGCTGCAACATATGATCAAGGATTGGTGAGAGACTCGATATCCAGAGTGCGGCTTCTTGAGCGGGTTTGGTCCGTGTATACATGGCTCTGCATCCACTATCGTAAGTTTACACTTGTTTTCAGGCAAGAAAACACTACCTTTCAGATTCTTCATGCGTGTCCTTCTTCTATCTCCGTACTTCAGCACTCTGCACAGGTAAGGGCAAATTTCTACAGTACTCACCACGTCAGTTGAGGCCAATGGGCCGCTGGTAATCGAAGCGCATTGTCTGGGGTTGCCGAACGACATTGCATCAATATCTCATAGTTAATGTGATAGTTGCCTCCATCACCCTAGAGCTTATTTTAAATGTGCTCGGCAGCATTGTTGCGGTTGACAGGATGGGAAAGGCGGCCTGCTCCGGATTAATTCGGCGGTAAACATCAAGCTGGGATATTGTTCTACGCGCCCATATTCCGAAAAATTGGATAGACGTGGTTCGGAGTTTCGGGTATTATCATGTCTTTTTCTGTCGAGACAATGGCGTGTCGGTAGGAATACTGGGAAGCGTGGGGGCGAGTTCATTACAAGAGCCCGCAGGAATTTGGCCAGATAGCCTCGGGCCATAGTGACATCAATTGCACGTCAAAATTCGAGTCATTTTATGTTCTTAAATTGAACGCAGGACAACCCTACAATCAACTTTCCGCAGTACAAAATGATATCCAGTCGATGTAAGAATCGCAACGCTACCATTATTCCCAGGCTTCTAGAGGAACGCGCATCGAGCGCCGCACACTCAGATCTTATAGATCTTCGAACTTCAGATAACTGGTTCATGAGACAGACCATCGCAAGTTCAATGAGGAGTAGCAAGCTGAGCATGATGAGAACTTCTGTCAGTACCGGTTCAAGTGTTATCGCCAATTGCTGACCAATATGGAAGGACTTAGCTTACTCTGAGGACATTGGCGGTTCTCTTCAGGCCCGATTGGCGCTTTCTTCACTCATCCAGACTCACATCTACCCGGACGACCCACTTGACAAACCGATTCCACCAGAACACATTGTCACGTCCGTGCCTTAGCGGCGGCCTAAGGTAGGACTTTTGTTGTTGAGCGCACGATCGCCCACGGTTCTTATATCAACTATTATTATTGTCGAAGTTCGGTACTGAGTTGTATACTAGCTGCCTATATAGTAAAATAGACTCTATAACTCTTTCTCGTCCGTACCTTAGCGGCAGCCTAAAGTAGGGCTTTTGTTGTTGAGCGCACAATCGCCTACGGTTCTTATATCTTCTCCTTTTATTATTGTTGAAGTTTGGTACTGAGTTGTATACTAGCCGCCTATATATATACTTCGCAAAATAGACTCTATAACTCTTTCTCCTTTATCGAACTGTCTCCTGCTACAAACACGAATCCTCTCGCCGACGACGCTACTGCGAACTTACCACGCACTGCCCAGAACACATTGTCCTCGGAGCGGGTGGGACTTACATTCTTGACGCGGTTATTGAAGCGATATGCGATCCAGGGGATCATATCATGATCGCCACGCCCTACTGGTCTGGGTTCGATCTCTGTGTCTCGGTTCACAACTCCGCTGCGGTCCTACAAGTCCATGTTCCGCTTGCACTGTTCTTCAGCACAGAAAGCGTAACTTACTATGAGAAAGCGTTAATGGCATCTAAAGCACCGGTCAGGGCGGTACTGATGTGCAATCCTCACAATCCACTTGGAGGATTGTACCCAATCGACACGCTGAGGGCAATGGTCAGCTTCTGCACCGACAATAACCTTCACCTTATCTCAGATGAAGTATACGCTCTATCTGTACACAGCAAGCGTTCTGTTAGTAGCCAAACTTTCTTTTCAGCTCTACGTTATGCGCGAATGCCTTCTGTACACGTGGTATATAGCCTTAGCAAGGACTTTGGGTGCAACGGAATTCGATTTGTAAGCGATTCCAATCTATACTAGAAGATGCAATACTGAATATTTGCCTTATAGGGTGCTTTGATATCCTCCAATCAAGCCATACGCATGAGCGCGGCGCTGAGCACGCATTCTCAGCTGTCGTCATTCACTACGCGATACACAACGGAAATAATTCTTCAGCCACACCCAATCGAGATGGTCACGACAAAAAATAGACAGTTTTTGAGCAAGAACTACATTGAACTATGCAAGTTGCTCAGAAGGCGAGCTATCGAGTTCTATCCAGCGGATGCTGGCTTCTTTGTCTTTGCTAAATTTGCCGCAGCAAACGAAAGGACATTTCATGATGTTCTAAAACAGTGCGGTGTGGCGCTTGTGACAGGTACCAGTTGTCATTTCAATGAAATGGGATGGTTCAGAGTTTGCTTTGCCGTTTCCCCACCTGTCCTGAAGGAGGCCTTGGAACGAATTGGCCAAGCTCTTGATCGTATTGAGCGGAAGACAATGAGGCGACCAAAGCGGGATGTGGGAAAGGTATTAGTTCCCAATCATAGCATTAGATCTACCTAAGTCACATACTTCATGCAGACGTCGTGACTATTACTCTAAGAAGGTGGTAGAAAACAGTTTTAGGATCCCACGCTTGATGCTTGCGATTTGACTGGAGCTCACCAGGGCTGTGGCGTACTCGACGTAGCAATGCAAACCGGTGTCCCTCTCTTCAAAGTTGACCAGGAGCGGGAAACGAGCCCCAGGTATTCGTACATCCGATCTTTGTACTGTTAATCCGGAGAGCCTGAAATGGGCTGTCAAACATTCGGTTTTGCGTTGAAATGTGACCAAGACATCGGGAGACTGTCCTTCTTCCACAGAGCGCTGAATGAGATAGAATGGAATGATGTGCGATAACGCTTGATCAATGCTGCACCGGATGCGACATAGATCACCTGCTGTAAAGCCTCGTGAATCCTCTGGGGCCGCAACTCGTATTGGCAGACAATCCAAGAAGAGCCCCACCATATTCTCTGTGCCAGGTTCTGACCGATCCATGTGTGAGATTCCCAGGACGACCTCCGGTTGCGGCGCTGCAATGAACAGGCCTTGTGCAGTCGCGGCAAGGCACTGTTCCAAATGAATGACTGAACCGCTTGGTATCTTGACGGAAAATTCAATGGATTTTCCGAGAATGGGCGCAAAGATTTCCCCTGGAAGGGAGAAAGGAAGGGGAGGCGAATTGCCTAACGTGATCTTCCAGAAATTGACGTCATCATCTTTTGGGCGTAACCCATTCGATGATTCCCATAAAGCGTAGTGTATATAACCCGGAGTAGCATCCGGTTCAACACCTCGATTTTTACGATCGCAGTCATATGCTTCCCCTATGTCTCGGAGGATCTGGATAATAGATGTCTGGTCGGCAACGATGTGGTGAATCTTCAAGCTAAACGAAACACACCGATCTTCTATTGTCAGAAAGGCCCGGACCGGATGTTCGTTACGAATATCTGTCGGATGCCGCAAAGCCTTTTGTAATTGGTCCATCGAGCCGGAATATTCTAGAATCGGGGGGTCGGCGAGCAGCCGTCTCATCAACCTTTCGCCCGTGACTTCGTACGTACTGCGGAGCACCTCATATCTTTTCAAAACCTTGTTTACACTGTTCTGAAATCTCTCAATATGGAGACCCCCACGTATTATCCAATTTGAGACGATGTTGAATGCGGACTTGCAAGTACTGCGGGACCACGACTGGAACATCTCTACTTCTCGTGAGGTTACAGCAGCCGAAGCGGAGCATGTGCGCTGAGACACGGAGCTTAGAAACGAAGGGCATGGCTGTGGGGAAGATTGTGATTGCACGTATTGATTGATCGCATGGGCTTGATCTTGGAGAGTTTTGTTGAAGATGAGCAGCCTCAGCGGTATGCGACAAAGAAACCGTTGGGAAAGATGTGGCAATAGCTGGATTTGCCGCAGTGAGTTTCCTCCAATGTCCATGAAACTGTCACAAACGTCGATGATGGCGTTAGGGGATAGCTCCAAGACTACCTTCCACGCGCTGGCAACTGTCGTCTCCGTCGGAGTGAGAGCCCTTCCGAGGCGGTGGGGGAGGTCCATCATCTTCTTTAGGACCAGGGCTTTGAGTTGATTTCGATCTAGTTTCTTGTTTGGAGACAGCGGTAGACTCTCCATGGAAAGGATTCTTGCCGGGACTGCATGTTGAGGCAGCGTATTGGCCAGTTGCTTTAACAATCGGGCCGTGTCAACCGAAGCCGGAGATACAGCTGCATAAAGTCGATCTGCATCAGCGAATGCACCCGCTTGAGCTACGCGCAAAGACACAGAACAAAGCGCATTCTCGATTTCTTCAAGCTCGATACGGTAGCCACGGATCTTGATTTGGTTATCTTGACGTCCATGAAAAATGATATCGCCGTCGTGTGTCCATGATCCCAGGTCACCCGTGCGAAACATTTTAAACTTCGGAGAAAGGGGGTCGCCTGTGAAATGCTGATTCAGTGAAAGCTCCGTATCGACATAACCGTCGGCCACGTTCAGACCAGCTACCCAGATGTGACCTACAGTGCCAACTGGAGGCGATAACCTCCAAGGGCTAAGTATAAAGGCTCTAGAACCCGGAATAGCATGGCCGATAGTCACTGCCTTGCCCGGCTCCAATTTCCCGATTGTAGAGAGAATGGTGCATTCGCAAGGGCCATAGCCGTTGTACAATGTAACGTGAGACGACCACAGGTCAGCGATAGACTGCGGTACAGCTTCACCAGCCACTAATACGGTATCTAAGTTTGGGAAGTCGTCTGGCGAGATTGCAGCTAGTAGAGACGGGGTCGACATGGCACCATTCGCTAACCGCAAGTGTTTTAAAGGGTCCTCCGGATTCTTCAAAATTAAGGTACCGCCGTAACACAATGTCCCAAATACTTCAGCAACACTGACATCGAATCCAACGGAGAACATCTGAGCTGTTTTTCGCCCTGGACAAGAGTGCAAGCGAGCTGCCGGCACGGACAACAGGGCCATGAGAGCTCCATGTTTACCGATCACTGCTTTTGGTTGCCCTGTTGTACCGGATGTGAATACCATATAAGCTGGATCTGAGCCGGTGATGGTGATAGATGCCCGAGTGGCGCTATGTCCAATACCGTCGACTCTGAGTCGCGGGCAAGCAACCGATACTCCTTCTAGTCGTACATCGCAGCTTTCGTTGGGTACTAGAAACAATTCGGCTTGAGACCTTTTGACCATATATTCAATTCGGGAGCGAGGGAGCTTCGCGTCGATAGGAGCATATACTGCGCCGCATTTGATGATGCCAATGACAGTCACAACCCACTCGATAGTGCCGTCACTCATGAGAGCAACGACTTGACCAGGTTGAATACGGTTACATATTGCCCGTGCCACAGCGTTTGCTTTGCGGTCTAACTGCGCGTATGTCAAAACTTTGTGCTCCAGTTGCAGAGCGATTGCTGCTGGCCATTTATCAACTCCACGCTCGAAGCAGGTTTTTAGATTATCGAACTCTTCCGGGGTCCAGGTCGCCAGGTTGCGTCTCCCAACCATGTGATCAAGATGAGAGGGTCCGTGCATGTCTTTGCGTGTTGTGAAAACATCGCAAGAGTTTTTCTTGATAACAGGGTCAACGAGAGTGCAGTAATGCTGAAGCATCTGTTTTCCCCAAGCCCTTCCTCCGCTTTGACTAAGAACAAACTTGCACACGAGCCCGGGACCTTCAAGCTCGATATATGCGACCAGGGGAAGTTCCGGAACGTCTCTACGAACTATGCTCAATGGCATCTGCGCCAAAGATTTCGGTCGGGATGTTTCTGGTAGTTCTGTCTCGACAGCTAAGAGTGTGTCGAACTTCGCAGAGGAAGGAATAGCGAAAGAGTCTTTAGACGAGCTTGGTTCGTTCCACTGATGCTCGTGAAGATCGAGTAAGCGATTATGGACATCTTCTAGCAGAGTGGATAGTGCGTCTGTCTGGGACACGTGAAGCGAAATTCCATGTGTGCTGAGAACTGGTCCGACAACATTTTCAATGGATGGGAAAGGAAGCGAGCGGCCAGATACAACAGCACCAAACCTCACATACTCATGCCCTGTGTACTCAGACAATAGAATAGCCCAAGCTGCATAGAATATGGAAGAGATCGATACCTTGAGCTTCCTCGAGGCCTGGAAAACCTCCTCATACGTCACCGGTAGCATGCAACTCGTCTCAACAGGAAGCTCATCGCCAGATTTTGCGAGTGCGGTGAGTGGGAAGCTTGCTGATTCTCCGGTATTCTCATCGTCGATTTTTTCTTCACGGAGTTCGCGCAGAGTTTTGGTAGACTTCGCCACATACTCTTGTCGGAATTGAAGGAAGTCACGAAATTGCGGTGGCTCGGCTAGTTCCTGGCCGGAGAGAACGGCTCCCAATTCTTTCATCAGAATCCCGAAAGACCATCCGTCGAGAAGACTATGATGTACTAGCCATAGTAGGGCTATTTGTGCGTTATCATCTGCAATCAAGTGAAGTGCGTTAAGGGGATGATACAATCCTTCATCGTTCCGCATTGATTTAACTTGAAGCATTTTCGACGTCGTAGAACGAATGGTATCCTCGAACTTGGACGAATCGGCCCTAGAAGTGCTCCACGATAGCTCCGTGGACGAGGGTCGTAGCGCTCCAGTGTCGATGTCAATCTTGGAAAAGAATATATGATGGCGATTCAAGACAACCCTCCACGCGCTCTCGAATTCCTCACAGGTTACGGGGAATCCTTCGGTGTTCACTCTTATTTCCAGAAAGATGTGTGCCGCCCAATTGGTGCGGACGGTTGATCGTACCATCTGAACCTGTAATGGCGTAGCTTGGACGGCGCCTGTTGTGGAAAGTTTTTGCTTGCACATCCTCAAAGGCTCTAAACTCATTTCCAGCTCTGACAATGGGGTTATCATGAGCTTTTTGAGGGGAATGCTCATTCCTTGCGAATGCATTAGCGACATCAGTCTAATAGCCGACAGAGAATTGCCTCCAAGCTCCCAAAATGACGCCGTCGGGTCAATATCCTGGTCTTTAAGACCTAGTGTCTCGGCAACCGCAGCAACCAGCATATTCGGTCTGTCGGATACAGGGCGGATGGATGACGCAGCATGTTGAGGCCTGAGGCCCAGCAATTCTCTCAGCCTATTGAAGTCCAATTTTCCATTCGGGTTGAGCGGCAACGTTTCCACAGCTCTGACAACGTCGGGAACATGGAAGGTACCGACCGTGGACTGGACAAATTTGCGGATATTGCTCACGTTGATAGTGCTTGGTGTGACGAATGCTATCAGCTGATTGCGATGCATGAAAGCTACAGCGCTTTTTACACCGTTGTAAGAATGTAGCAAGGGTACGATCTCCGTCTCCAAGTTGATTCGCACATTCCGATTCTTCGCAATACCATCTCTACGGCCTAGGAAGATCAACCCATCTGCGGTTTCCTGAGCGTAGTCGCCTGTACGGTAGACTCGTTGATTTCGCCACGTGACAAAACTCTTTCCTGTTTTTTCGGCATCCCCAAAGTATCCAACCGCAACTGCCTTGCCTCCAATCACTATTTCACCTTCTCTGGCTAGATGCAAGTCTTCATTCAATATGAAGATGTCGCTACCCTCAATGCATCTTCCCAGTGTGATGGGCTTTCCAGGGAGAAGTTCACCCATTAGGCAGGTACAAGTGGTTTCCGTAGCTCCGTATCCATTGAAAACCCGGCGACCAACCGTTTTCCATTTGCAGACAAGGGACGGATCTGGAGGTTCGCCTCCGAGGATGATCAAGCGAAGAGATCGGTAGTTGTCTGAAGGAGATATTGTTCGAAGTAGCGAGGGGGTGATAGGAAGAATCGTACACAACTGAGAGTCTTGAGGGAACTCCGAAGGGCTTGATAGCAGCAGTGTACCTCCATTAGAAAGGGTCGACATCGCGATGATCGAGTACGCTACCGGAATGTAAGGATCCCAAGCAAGAATAGCAAACTAATTGTGCCCCTACTTACCATCGAACGATATAGACATGACGGAAAGGACTACGTCACCCCTTGTAGCTCCCAGGTTGAAAGGTGTGTCGGGATTTCCTTGTTTGACATAATGCAACACGTTCGTAACAGACACCATAACCCCTTTAGGGATCCCCGTTGTACCGGACGTGAAAATGATATATGCCAAGCGATCTGGCGTGGCTGCGACGGAGTGTGTGGGCGGACCAGTGGATAGAGCGACATTCTCGCTTGCAAAATGTTCCGTAGTGATACTGTGCAACTCCAAGAACTCGAAAGATGTGTCGATCTCATCTTGAGGGAAAGTTGATATGACCAATGAAGGTGAAACCAGGTCAAGAATCGTTTTCACTCTGTCCTTGCTCCAATTGACGACATCCACGGGGATGTAACAAGCTCCAGTTTCCATAATAGCAAAGAATGCTCCGATGGATTCGGGTGAGCTGGAGGCCAGGACGGCAACTTTTGAGCCAGGGCCACATCCTTTGGCAGTTATTTTGCGAGATAGACTTTCGACGAAGCACTCCAATGTCTCATATGAGATATGAACGTCGCCCGCAGTTATTGCGATCTTACGAGGTATTTGCAGGGAATGCACCCGAACGAGGTCGAAGACCGACGATTCCATGGTACAGGGACGGTCAGAGAAGTTCGCGCAGGTCAGTGCCCTCCGGGAGTGTAAAATCTGAGTAATAGTTCAGAATGGCACTGTGGTTAACCGGGAGAGCGCCTGGATACGGGAAGAGAGGGCTCTCTATACCCAGCCTCGTCTTTGGACTTTTTTTGGGTGCTTATTTTGGAAGCCACTAGGTTAATGGATGGACCATATTCGGACATAAAACAGAAAGCGGAAAAGGTGGCAAAGAACGGAACTCTCTATTTTATCCATGCGCCGGTTAAAACGCATGCATTGCGTTGATAAGGCTGGCGAAACTCTCACGGACTCCGTCAGCCCAATCAAATTCAGCGAGAGATGTCGCTTCCGATATTAGCATCTATGTGGCCAGCTTCGCCTCATTGATGCGTCTGCTGAAAACTTCATGTTGCGACTCGAGGAGAAAAGGCTGTAAGTGACTTCTTCTCTCATCGACGCCTCTGGCTTTAGAAAACCATCGTTGATGATGCCGAACCAGATCCAAAGTTCGCACGTGTCGGGGCATGACTCGACTGGCCGTCCAAAACAGCTTAGAGCTGCCTGCGATTCCTGTCACGCACAGAAAGTGCGTTGCTCAGGAGGCGGTACCAGTTGCACCAGATGCCAGAGACAGTAGGTGAAAAGCGAATCGGCCAGACGATAAAACTGATCAGTCTAGGAATCTAGAGTGCCACTACAGCTATCTTGGCCGCTTAGGAAAGCCGAAAGGATCAAAAAACAGGAAGACGCTCGAAAAAGAGACAGTAGGTGCTATGTCGGGTTTAGACGACGCGACGAAGGCCATGGACGCGCCACGACAGCGGGGTATTGGAAGGCGGACCGAACCGGAGGATCCCGAGCCACTTACAGAAGGCTTTGTCAGCCACCAGTCCTCGTTAGCTCCGCTTTTGCAACCTGGTTCGCCGTACCCTCCAAATGAATTAGACGATGTCTTTGAGGGACCTGCTTTTGATCGTGCTGACACATCAGCAACTTTCCATGGCGGGGGATTTTTCAACGATGCAGCAATGCTGGAATCAGCCATGTTGCATGATTCAAGCCAATTTTCCACGCTTGCCGTAAGTAGACTAGTTTGACAAGTCGAACATCAGGCTCACAATGTTAGAATTTTATTGACCCAATCGAACAGATCAAAGGGGCTTCCCAACCTGCACCGCCAACGTGTACGTAGCGTTCTTTTCATTGTGCCGGCTCCATTGATGTTGACTTCACACCAGCCCACACGTCTACTAGTCCTCGGACCGGATCAACTGACGACGTTCACGAGAGAAACTTCATGGACCTGTTGATGGATATAGAGCCCATTCCATCTCCTGGTAGTCGTGGTGTGCCAAGCGCACCTCTCGCCCTTGAAGTGCCACACGGTGGCCACGATCGCCAAGCGAATCCTCGGATCACGGTGGCCAGCACACATCACTTGCAAAAGAAGATGCTTCTAGATGGCAGAGACCAGTGCCGCTGCTTGCAAATATACGCCGACTTGCTGTGCTCGTTACGACAAGCGGATAAGATGGATCGACCCGAAAACTTCATCGAGCTTGTCGGCTCCGCATACCCAATCTTGACGGCAAACCTTCAATGCTCGAAATGTATCCATGACGGTCAAGTTATGCAAATATGTTCCATGGTACTTAAATCCCTTGCCACTGCCATAGGAACAACTTGTACGACACAATACTCACCCGATGTTCAAATAGGGCATGTCAAAATTGAACAGGAGGAGGTTGCATGGGTGATATCGTTACTTCTGACCCGAAGACTGTCCAGGTTCAAGTCTATAGTGGGCACCTTCAAGCGCAGGTTAGACCGGAATAGGGTCAGGGGAGTTGTGGACAGCCAGGAACAGGAATACCTAGACCAGGTCGTGCGTTCTATTGACAAGTCCATCGATTTGATATCAAGTCATGTGCAAGAAATTTGGACAACCGCAAACGTTGAGCTCGCACCATCGCGGTCCGAGTAACAAGAAGAAAATATTTTATAAAGGCAGTGGGAAACAAGACGAGGTACAAGACTATAGGGGTAGTAAGAGTTAGGATAAGGGTGGAGGGGACGTAGGGCCTACAATATTAGTAATAAAATTAGATCGAGTGAATTAGTCGTATTTAGCAATTCAGTAGCCTAAGTTCGAATTACTAGTATATCCACTCCCTTAGCGGCGGTTTAAAATAGGGCTTTTATTATTAATCGTACAATTGTCTATAGTTTCCATAATTTATATATTCTTTTACTATTATTATTAAAGTCTAGTATTATATTATATATGAGTTATTTATCAATCAACGTACTTCGCGAGCTTTATGAAGCCGCGGCACAACGCAACAACGAGAACTCAATAATGAGTTATTTATATATTTTATAAAATAACTATTATAATTCTATTTTCTTATTTAACTACTATAAATATAAATCTTTTTACTAATAATACTATATTATATAAAGAGAAATAAAGTATACCGTTAAAATACTAGTGTATAAAAAGTATAAACTAAAATAAGTTATTCTCCTAGATATAATTAAGGAATAAATATATAAAAAATTATAAAAAATATTTTTATTTTTGTTAGTATAATACTCGAATTTATTGTCTTAGTATAGAGTTTAATATATAATTTAGTATATTATAGTTTAGTATACTATAGTTTAGTATACTAGTATAGGGCTATAATTATTTTTACTCTTTATTTTTAGGCTAAATAGTATTATAGTATTAATAATACTATACTATTTTTATTCTATTATATTATTAAAGTTTTATAATAGAATCTAGTATATTCATATAAATATTAATATAGTAGTTATCCTTAGAAGTTTATAAAATATAATTAGTTAATATTTATTATAAGTATTTTAATAGTAACTTTATATATTATAATTACTTTTTAAAATAAGATTATTATAACTAAACTTCTAATATTTATTTATAAGAATATATCTAAATATAATTTCTACGTTTAAGCAGTAGAGATACTATTTACTATAAAATATTTATTAAATATATAAATATATATTAATAAACTTATTTATATTATAAAAATATTTTATTTTTTTACGTTTATCTATAGGAGCTGTATTAACTTAGTGTATACTACGTCCTTACTTAATATAAAGATAGGTAAAAAAATAAAGGCCCTATAATTTAGGGCCTATTAAATATAGAATTTTTTAAATTTTATAGCTAGTAGAGTAATAACTTAATTAATTATTTATTAGATTATAGTAGTAATAACAGTATATAGGTAAAACTATAGGTAAAATTATAGACTATATATAGTAAATTTAAATTATACTTTTCTCTTTTCTATACTATATAATACCTTCTAAAATTTCCTTTTTTTCTTTTTCTTATTCTTTTACTATAGATTATTATAGCTAGAAGGACTTTAAACCCCGCATTTAGGCGTTTAATAATTATAACTACTAACCCTAGCTAAAAATTAATAGTAATTTTAATTTTTACTAAAAATCTAAATAACTAGTAGGGCTATATTAAGGATTACCTAAAACTAAAATATTATTTTAAGCTTATAAAAAGAACTAGTCTTTTTAAAGGGCTATTATTTATTATTAATATTTTTAATTCTAGATTAGTTACCGTACGGCTTTTTATTCTTAAATATATAATAATTTTTAATATTAATAACGTTTACGGCTTATATTTATATAGTAATATAATAAAGCTAGTAAAATAATAGCTTAAGAGGGCTAAGGGCTTACTATGTAAAATAGAGGGTAAGATAGAGGGTAAAATAGAGAGCGAGATAAAGAGCAAGATAGAGGGTAAAATAGAGGGTAAAGTAAAAGATAAGATAGAGGGTAAGGAGAAGTTTTTTAAGGCAGTATAAAAAAAATAAGTAAGTCTCTAAAAGGAGAAGCTTTTAAAGGTGGTTAAAATTATATATATATATATATAAACGAACTTTAAAAGGCGGTGTAAAAACTATTAAATATTAGTAGTTATTTTAAAAGGACTAAAGGGTCCTATAAAGAGTATAACGTTATTTTAATACTTTAATTACTATTAAAAAGGTTATAGGTTATTAGCGGTAGTAGAAAAGTGATTATAGTTACTACGTAAAAAGCTTATTAAGAGTTAATATTAATAACGTAATATAGTAGAAGTTTAAATAGCTAGCTAGAGTTACGTAACGTTACGGTAATAATTTTAGAAAAGGGGATAAAAACTTTTTATATCTTAAAATAAAAATATTATAATATTACCTACTATCTACTCGCCTAAAATAAAAAAGATATAAAAATAAAAATAAAACAGTAATAATAGTAGAGGAGACTATTAAGTTATATTTATTAATATAGTATAGTTAGATATAATATACAGGGGGATAAACAAAAAAGCGTAATTAATAAAGATACCTGTTTTAAAAATTTATATAAAATTAATTACTAAGCCTAAAAATACGTAAATAATACCGGTCTAAAGAGATAATTATAGAGAATATTATAAGTATTTTATCTACTAGTTATTAATTACGTGTAATATATTAAAATTACCTAAACATAGCAATTTTCTAAACCCCTTTTTTAGGTTCTTATAACTTTTTAGTTAGTAAATATATTTAACTAAAAGTTTAACTATACCCTTTTAGGCCTAGTATAGGTCACGTGACTAGATTTTCGTAGTATATTAGTAATCTAATAATAAAATTATTTTAATTATAAAAATATTACTAAGGCTTATATAATTACTAATTATATAATATATTATTAATATTATAGTATATTATAATATCTGTTAACTTTTATAAACTTAAACTCCTATTTCCTTAAAATAGTGCTAAAATTCTTAAAACTTAAATTTAAAGTTAAACTTCTTTTAAAAGTAAATAATTTTTTTTCTTTAATTAGTACTACTCTTAAAAAGCCTTAACAATCTATTTATAACGCTATAAAAAGAGTTTAAAAAAAAGAGAATAATAATAATAATAATATAAAAAAGATTAAAAGGGGTAAAGTTTTAAAATTAACTATAAAAGATAAAAGAGTTATTAATAAAAACTTAACTAGAAGTCCTTTAAAAGAAAATAAAAAATTATTAATAAAAATAGGTCTAAATATTAATAAAAGGACTTTTTAATTCTTTTTAAAAGAAGAGGACTACTCTATTAATAGAAGTAAAAAAAAGTAAAAAATTAATACAGAAAACGCTAAAAAAATATTAAAATATACTAAAGAAAATATAAAAAATATTAAAAATATAAATTTAAAAAAAATAATATTTTCTAATAAGTTAGTAATATAAAGGGGATAATAAAATATATAATATTATAAACAAAAAATGAATAATATTATTAAAAAAGAACTAGATGTTAGCTACTTACGAAGTAAATTATTTTAATATTTTAAAATATTAAAATATATTATATTGTTTATATTTTTAAGCTATGGTTTTAGTTTTTTAATATTATTTATATTAATTATTTTATAAGCTGAGACCTTACCCTATAAGTTTAGGGTACAATTTAGGTAAAAGGTAAAAGTAATTTAGTATTTATTAAAATACCTAATTCTTTTACTTCTTATACTAGTAAGGAGTATATAAATAAAGTTCTTATATCTAAAGTTAAACTCTCTATAAAAAGGGGTAAGTTTTATAATACTTTTTTACCCCTTTTTTTATTAATATAATATTATATATATATATATATATATTATTATATTATATTATAATTACTATCTTCATATTAATATTAATTTAAATTAGTAATTATAATAAAATAATATCTCTATTTATAAAATAACGGACGGTTTAAACTAGTTTAAAAATAATAAAATTATACTATTTCCTTATCTAGCCTATAGTCCTGATTTAGCCCCTATAGAAAATATATAAAGTTATTTAAAATAAGAACTAAATAAAAATAAAAAGGCTAATTTAGGTCTAAGATCTAGTTTATAAAGTATAGAGGCCTTTAAAATAGTTATTAATAAAAAGTAAAATAAAATACTATAAAAAGTTATTAATAACTGTATTTTATCTATTCTTAACTATTATAAGGTAGTTATAAAAGCTAAAGGCTACTACACTAAATATTAGTAATTTATTATTTATTAGTTTATTAATAAAAATGTAAAAAAGTGACTTTTATATATAATTATATAATTATATAATTAATATATAAAAATATTTAATATACTAATAAAATTTAATATCTATTATTATATATATAACTATAAGCTAATTTTATACCTTAAATAATAA
This sequence comes from Pleoardoris graminearum, assembly GCA_030770415.1. NCBI lineage: Eukaryota > Fungi > Ascomycota > Dothideomycetes > Pleosporales > Didymosphaeriaceae > Pleoardoris > Pleoardoris graminearum. Next base: position 18,598 of record JASEKS010000156.1, read on the forward strand.
GTTATACGAACTTAAAGTAGAGTCCTAATAATTTTTTATATTTACTAATTTTTTTTACTCCTAAACTCTTTAGTAAGAAGCCCTTAATAGAGTAAATATATTTTATTAGTCTTTTTCTTTAAAACAGTATTTTTTTAATATTTTTAGGCTTACTAATTAAGAAGTTATAGTATTTTAAAAGAGGTATTTTTGTAATTAGTTTTTTTTTATTACACCCCTCTGTAATAATAGTGTATAACTAAAACTATAGATTATATATAGCACGTTTAATAATAGAACTATAGTACTTTTCTTTCTTTTCTATATAATACTTTTTAATATATCTTCTTCTTTAGATTATTATAGCTAGGAGGACTTTAAAGCCCGCTTTTAGGCGCCTAATAATTATAACTAACTTTAGCTAGTTAATAGTAATAATATTAATTTTAACTTTTACTAAATATTTAAATAACTAGCGGGGCTATATTAAAAATTACCTAATACTAAACTATTATTATAAGCTTATAAAAAAGTCTAGTGTTTTTAAAAAAAAATTTTTTTTAATATTTATAATTTTAAGTTAGTTACTATATAGCTCTTTCTTCTTAAATATAAAATAATTCTTAATCTTAATAATATTTACAGCTTATACTTATATAGTAATATAATAAAGTTAGTAAAATAATAACTTAAAAGTGCTAATAACTTATTAAGTAAAGTAAAAGATAATATACGCTTAAGAATAGGTATAAAAAAAATATTTTAAGATAGTATAAAAAAGACGAGCGTAGCTTTAAAAGAAAAAACTTCTAAAAGTAGTTAAAATTATATATACGTACGTATAAGAGCCGGACTTTTAATTATATTAGTAAATTATAATTTACTTATAGATTAATTACACTTATTAGGCAGTAAGTAGTAAAAGATAAGTATACTATAGTACTATAAGATAGTTATATAGAAGCTGAAATTTAAAATGCCTTATATAAGAAAATTAAAAAATTCTATAAAAAGTACTATATTATATTTTAATACTTTAATTACTATTAAAAAAGTTATAGGTTATTAGCGCTAGTAAAAAAGTTATTATAGTTATTATATAAGAAGCTTATTAAGAGTTAGTTAATTACGTAATATAGTAGAAGTTTAAATAGCCAGTCTAGAGTTACGTAATATTATAATAATAACTCTAAGAGAGAGATTAAAACTAAAATATAAAGTAAATTTATATTTAAAAGTAAAGACTTCTTTTTCTTTAATTACTACTACTTTAAAAAAGTGTTCTAGCACTATTTATAGTACTATATAATATATTAATTATAAAGAAACATATAAAGAAAATTATTATATTATAAAAATAGGTTATATAGGAGTGTAAAAGAGTTAATAAAAAAATAAAAGAGTTACTAAGAGAGACTTAATTATAAGTATTAAAAAAGAAAATAAAAGCATATTATTAAAAAATAATTTAAATATTATAATTAGATAATTAAAAAGTGTTTTAAAAAACAGGGTTATATAATTAATATAAGTAAAATAAAACTAATAATAAATAAAAAAATGCTAAAAATAGATTAAAGTACGCTAAAGAAAATATAAAAAATATTAAAAATATAAATATAAAACAAAAAAATTCTCTAAAAAGTTAGCCATATAAAGGAGATAAAAAATAAAAAATATTATAAAATAAGGGGTAATAATAAAATTAAAAAAAACTAGCTGTTAGCTAATTATAAAATAAGTTATTTTAACTTTTTAAAATATTACAGTATATAGCCTTTTATATAGTTTTAAGATATAGTTTTAGTTATTTAATATTAGTTATATTAATTATTTTATAAGATAAGATTTTACTCTATAAGTTTATAGTGTAATTTAAATAGAAGGTAGAAGTAATTTAGTATTTATTAAAATACCTAATTCTTTTACTTCTTTTACTAGTAAGGACTATATAAATAAAGTTCTTATATCTAAAGTTAAACTAAAAATAAAAAGCAGTAAGTAACTTAATAGGCTCTTTAATTCTTTTTTTAATATAATAATATATATATATTTATATATTATTATATTATATTATAATATAATTTTGAACTTAATATTAATATTAATTTAGATTAATAATTTTAATTAAATAACGACCCTATTTATAAAATAATAAACGTTTTAAACTAGTTTAAAAATAATAAAATTATATTTTATCGTTACCCAGTCTATAGTCTTAATTTAGCCCCTATAAAAAATATATAGAATTATTTAAAATCTAGACTAAATAAAAATAAAAAGGCTAATGTAGGTGTAGGATTAAGGTTATAAAGTATAGAAATCTTTAAAAAAGCTATTATAGAGAAGTAGAATAAAATACCTTAAAAAGTTATTAATAATTATATTTTATTACTCCCTAACTATTATAAGGTAGTTTTAAAAGCTAAATACTACTATACTAAGTATTAGTAATTTATTATTTACTAGTTTATTATTAAATATTTAAAAAAGTACCTTTAATAGATAATTATATACTTAATATATAAATCTATAAAAATATTGTATATACTTATATATTATAGTTACTATTAAAATATATATATAAATTATCCAATTTTATGTTTTAAATAAAAACTTATAATATTCTAAAATATAAGTCTAAAAATTCTTTATATTTACTAAATTCTTTTACTCCTTAGAGGCTTACTAGGCAGCCCCTAACAGAGTGAATATAATATACTAGTCTTTCTCTTTAAAATAGTATTATTTTTGTATTTTTAAGCCTTATAACTAAAATATTATATTATTTTAAAAACTATAACTTTTTGGATTATACTTTTTCTCATGTCGCCCCCCTGTAGTATAGGTACGCTGATAAATTAAATTATCCCACTTTTTTTTAAACCTTTAATAATTTTAGTAATACTAGGCCTAATTAGGTAATTTTTAGTTTATTTAGCTTAGTTACTTTAAATTTTTAGTTTAGTTAAAAAATTACCTAATTAGGACTAGTATTACTAAAGTTATTAAGTAACCTATTTTTGTAACCCAACCCTACTTCTGGGTTAGGGTTACTCAGACAAAAGCTGTAATAACTTTAGTAATACTAGTCCTAATTAGGTAATCTTTTAGTTAAATAAAAATGTCAGAGTAACTAAGCTAAATAAGCTAAAAATTACCTAATTAGGCCTAATATTACTAAAGTTATTAAAGTTTTAAAAAAAAGCTTAGCATTTTAGATTTACCAGCCTATGTATAGGAGTGTAGCTATAGTAGTTTTAGTATTATTTCTTTATTTAGCGATACCCCTAAATAGTAAATTTTTAGTTTTTTTATAAAATATTATAATTTCTTTTTATATATAGTTAAGTTTATATTTTTACTAATAAAATTATTTTACTTAATTATAAACTTATATAGCTTATTTATAAGGATAAATAGTAGTATAGTAGCTATATTTAATATACTTACTACTATATATTTTTTAATTTATTTAGTTTAAATTAAAAGATTAAAGTATATATTATACTCTATAGTATAGGCTAGAGTAAGTCTACTATATATATTTTACTAAAATTCTATTTTTTAATATACTAAATGCATATATTTTAGTTATAAAGTAATAGTATACTATTATTAGTAAATTTTACTTTAAACGCTATAACGCGTATTATAATTATAATATATTAATATCTCTTCTTTTATAAATATCTATTTAGTATTAGTTTATAATAGTAGATATACTAGTATAAGTTATTATAAAGTAATAAACTCTACTAAGCTACGATATTATTAAGTACTATTAAGTAGTTATTATATACCTATTATAGTATATACTACTATTCTTAATTAAACTTAGTATAGTATCTTTAAGAGTCGGTTATTAGGTTATATGGTATATATAGTATTTTTATTTAATTAAATAGTTACTAATAGTAACTTTATAATATATAGAATAAGTTATAGTAGCGGAGTAGGTATTATATATAACTAAAAATTTTTCTTTTAACCTATTAATTTAAATCTAGTATATATTAATATTTTTAATATAGGATAATATAGTAGGTAAATATTTAAAAATATATATATATATTTATACTAAAAATTTAATCTTCTTTTCTACTATACTATTTCTTAATTATATTTATTTTACTAATAAAAAATAAAATTTTTAAAATTATATAATATTACTAAAAATTAATATAGAATTATAAAAAACTAATTATTAATATAAAATCTTTACTATATAAAAGTATTTAGAGGTATATTTAGGCTACAATAATAATTATAAGTTAGATAAAATAGAAATGTATATTTAATTAGGTCTAGTATAGTAAACTAGATTAATTTAAATTAAATAGATTATTACTTTAATTTAAATTAATTTAACTTAATTTAATTTAATTTAATTTAATTTAATAGTTTATATAATAATATAAAAATAAATATTTATAAGACTTTAAAAAAAGAAAATATATATTACTATCTTCTAACGAAATAGGTATGACAAAAAATTAGTGTCTATTTATTTAATAAAAAAATGGTTTAATAATATAATATAAATTAAATATAATTATATTTATAAGATATATATATATTGTAATTTACTTTAGAAAAAAATAAAATAATATAAATATTTTATAAATACGATTTTAAATAAATGTAGATTATTATTAGTTAGCTAAAAATATATTCTATAACTTTTTAATTTATTACTATAATAAATATACTAAATAATTTAATTATAATTACGTAAATATTAACTCTTTTTATTATAACTAGAAATTACTAAATTTATTTAATAAATATTATTATTAATAGTAATATACTCTATAAGTAAGCCGCTTATATATACAAATCGCTTACTCCGCTAAAACTCTACTAAAATATACTATTATCTATAGTATAACGTAATATCTTAACTACTTTAGTAGTTACTATAGTTAAAAGAGACTAAAATATAGTTTACGCTTTAGGCTCTTTAATAAAATATAATATTAAGCTAGTAATACGCTATAGTTATTTATAATATTTTTAAAAAATAATAAATAATTAATATACTAGAACTATCTCTTAACGTAACTATACTTTTAATTTATTAAATCTCTTTTTAATAGAGCAGTAGGTATTTATATAAAATCTACTTAATCTAAACGCGTAAGAATTTTTAGCCTAGCTTACTATAGTAAAAAAAAAAGCTAACTCTCTATAGGCTAAGCGCGACTAAAATCTAGTTAATAAAAACTAAACTATAAACTTTATAAAAGTCTAGCCGGAGCTTATAATAAAGTTTAATAAAAAGTATAACTATAAATAAGCTTTTTATAAGGATCTAGTAGTTATCTAAACCTAGTTTTAACTTATAGAAATTATTAAAGCTAAATATAATATTTAAAATAAAAATACTTTTAACTTTAATAAGTCTAGCTTTATAATAGGTATAATTTTATTTCTTTAGAATTATTACCGTAATATTACGTAATCCTAGACTAGCTATTTAAACTTTTACTATATTACGTAATTACTTAACTCTTAATAAGCTTTTTATATAGTAACTATAATAATTTATAATTATAATAACTTTTTTACTAATACTCTCTATAACTATAATAACTTTCGGCCAGCACTCTCTACAGAACTTTTTAGTCTTTTTAAAATAATTATTAACTTCTCTAATAGTAAGCTTTTATAATTATTTTATAGTACTCTAGCGTATTCCTCTTTTATTACTTATTATTTACTCTAAAGCTCTAAAGCCCTATTTTTATATATACGTATATCCCTACGTCTAAATAATTCTAATTATATTAATAAGCCTTTTTTACTAAAGCTTTACTTTTTTTACTACTTTAAGAAAGTTTTTGTTTTTTATTATTAAAGTGTTACTATTATTATTACTATTACTACTACTACTACTAATACTACTACTATTACTACTACTACTACTATTACTATTATTATTATTATTATTATTATTATTATTATTATTATTATTATTATTATTATTATTATTATTATTATTATTATTATTATTACTATTATTACTACTACCGCTATTATTCTCTACTTTAGATAAAAGAGTTTTACTTTTTTTATATTATTATACTATAAAGTCTAATATATCGCTATATAATCTAAAATAGATATTTATATTTTTATAAGTATTATTAAAGTTAAGAATTGTATTTATTTTAAGTAAGAAAAGCCGTATTAGAATTAAATTAGAATTAAAAAAGTTAACTAGATTTAGTCTATTAAATAGACTAGGTAGTTATAGTACGTAGAGATAGAAGTTAAAATAGTCTTTAATATAACTTTACTAGTTGTTACTATTAGTAAAAGCCTATACTATACGCTAGAGGTTACTTAGTTTAATTATTAGATACTAGTATAAAATTAAGATTATAAATATAATAAAGTAAAAAATAAAAAATATAGTTTTAATAATAGTACTAGAAAGATTTCTAGACTTTAAGTATATAGTATTTATAGGAAGCAGAGAAAACTACTATACTTATTATTTTAAATATACTATATATATATATATATATATTTGTATATTAATCGAACAAATAGTGTGGCTGTAGTGGCTCGGGGCGACTAAAAGGGGTTTTAAAAAAGGAGGAGTATGTGCATGCCTTCATACTTAATGTGTCGAAAAATTCAGGTAAGGCTAGGTCGAAAAAGGTATAGCGCCGCGCTAACTACTAGCGTGCTTGGCGCCCCCCCCCCCCAATATACTATATATAACTTATAGTTCTGCTCTACCTAAGATAATTTATAAATACTTATTTTAATTTTATAGTTATTATTCTACTGTTATTATATCTGCCGCCTAATAAGTTATTTATTAAGTTATTACTCTACTAGTTATAAAATTTAAAAAATCCTATATTTAATAGGTTTTAGATTATAGCGTCTCTGTTTTTACCTACCTATATTAAGTTAGGACGTAGTATATACTAAGTTAATATAGCTCCTACAGATAAACGTAAAGAAATAATAGATATAATATTAATTAGAATAGTAGTTATAGACTCTAAGTATTAAAAATAGCTAAAGAGTATCTAGTAGAGTAATAAAGAGTAAATAATAATTATTTAAGGTATTAATATAATAGGCTAGGTAATTTTATCTTTTAGTATTTTTGCTAATAAGTACTACCTCTTTATCTAGTATAATAAAGATAATCTATTTTATAACTAGATTATCGTAGTCTCTAAAAATAGCTAAATAATAAATAAACTTAATCTATAGTAGCTAAAGTACTTTAATAAATATATAAAAAAAGTATATTATTAGTATAGTACGTTTACTTCTTATTAATAGCTATAAAAGCTATAATATACTTAAATTCTAGTAGTACTATAAAAATAATATAATTATTATTTTATATATATGTTTATATTTATTATACCTGCTATAGTTAATATACTCTATTAGTAAATAACCTATATAAATAAATAACCTATCTTTACTAAAATTCTACTAAAATACTTTATCTATATATAATACTAACCTAATAACTCTAGTTAGACGTGTTAAAGAAAGCTTAGATATAGCTTATAATTAAAAGTATTTAATAAAATATAAAACTCTTAATCCGACATACTATAGTTATTTATAAAATTAATTAAAAAACTCTAAATTATAAATATACTAAATAACTTTTACGTATTAATATTATACTTAACTTATAAAAGCTAGACTAAAATAAAAAAAAAGGTAATTATTAAGTATATACTTAATTTAGTTACGGAAGGATTTCCGGCCTAGTTTATAAATATAGCTAATATAGCTAATTTTTTATATACTAAGCGTAATCTAGTACTAGTTAATATTAATTAGCCTATTACGTTTATTAAGTACTATAATAAGTTTATAATAAAATTTAATTATAAATATAACAATAAAAGAGCTTTTTATAAAAATTTTAGATTAATATAGGACTAGTTTAATCTAGTAGCTAATATTAAAGCTAATTATAGTATTTAAAATAATAATATATATAATATTAATAAGATACGCTTTATAATAAACTAGATACTTACTAGCGTAGTTATTATACCTTTAAAGAAATAAAAATAGCTTATAATAATGTAACTAAGTAATTAAGATTAGATAATAGTTATTTAGGATATTAATACTAGAGAATAGGCTATTCTATCTTTTATTATCTTAAAAGTGCGCTAATATCTATTAAACTAATATAAAACGCGCGATTTACTCTATAATTAAGTTATTATAGTCTCTAAAAACAGCTAGATAATTAATAAATTTAGTTTTAACTAGTTAAGGCACTTTAATAAGTATATAAAGAGGAAGGTAGTTAATAACTACTAAATACTTATTATTAATAGCTATAAAAGCTATAACGTATTTTAATTTTAGTAATACTACTAAAATAATAAAATTATTCCTCTTTATATACCTTTATACTTATTATACCTTCTATAGTTACTTAATATAAAATATTTTACGCCGCTAAAGAAGGTGTATAGACGCTAAGCTAAAAAGTTTACATAAAATTATATTATATATATTATAAAACTTAAGTTTCTATTTTATGTTAAGCGTAACTTTAATATAGTAATTACTTTTAATAATATCTAAAAAAATAATTTAAACTACTAAATTAGTCCTATTTATACTGAAATAGATTATATTATACTTTAATATAAAATTACGTATTTTATTACTACTACTATCTATTAATAGTCTCTAAAAGTCGTAAACTTTTAGTAATATTTTAAAACTAGAATTATAATTAACGCTTATAAAGTTAAGAATTTAGAAATATATAAATAGTTTATTAACGTTTATACTTAAGGCATATAAAAAAATTTTAAAGAGTATAATAATTATTACGTATAAACTAGTATTAGTATAATAAAAAATAGCTAAATTTAAAATAGTAACTAAAGCCGCTACGTAATATAAATTATATAAAAAACAATAGTTTTAGGTAAAAGGGACTTTAATAGTTTATAATAACACTTATTTAAGGGCTTTATAAAAGTTTAGAGTATATAATAATAAAAAAAATAAAAAAATAAATACGTGCTAAAGTAAGTAAATTTTATTAAAAGTATTATAAACAATATTAAATAGTTAAGTATAATATATAAACGTATAAAAAGACTGTAAAGGTTAACTCTAAGTAGTATTTTAGTTTATTTTATACTAAATAGGACTAAACTATACTAATTTATACTATAATAGGTATAGTTTTAGTAGAGTTTTAGTAAAATTAGAGTATATACCTATATAGATTATTCGCCTATAAAGTATATTACTTAATATAGGCTATTTTATATTACTAAAGAAGGCGTATAGGTGCTAAGCTAATAATTTAATATATAACTATATTACGTATATTACTAAAACTAAGTTTTTATTTTACTTTATTATCGCTTTTAAAGCTATAATAACTAAAAAGAATATTTTAGAAAGCTTTTAAGGCGCTAGCTTATTTTCTCTTAATTTAGATACGGTAATATTAAAACTAAATATTTATTTATATATACTATTACCTTACACTATTTTAGATAGTATATAGTACTTATAAATACTAAATAATATTCTAAAACTAGAGTTATAATTAATAGTTATAAAGTAGAGGATTTAAATATATATAAATAGTTCTTTAACTTTAATAGTTAAAGTATTTAAAAAGCTAGTAAAAGGCGTAGCTATAATTACGTATAAGTTAGTATTAGTATAGAAAAAAAACGCTAAGTTTTAAATAACTAATAAAACTACTATATAGCGTAAATTATATAAAAAAAAGCGTATATAGTATAAAAAAGTATTTATAGCTAAATAGGGCTAATAGCTAGCTACCCTATAGGAGATTAGAATATATAGTAATAGTAAAAAAGTAAAAAAAAAAGTATATACTAAAAAAAATAAGCCTACCTAAAAGAATTATAGGCGCTATAGTAAGACTAAGTATAACTTATATATTTATAAGTAATAAGTAGTAATAGATTATAAATAAATTAGTCTATTATAATTTTTAATAATAGTTTATAATTATTTTATACTATCGTAAATAGTTTAGATTTTAGTAAAGTTTTAGTAGAGTAAATAGTTTATATATATAAGCGGATCGCTTATAGAGTACGTTAACTACTATATAATATTTATAGTCCTTCCCCCTAGGGTTATTACTATAACGTTACGCGACTCTAGGCTAGCTATTTAAACTTTTACTATATTACGTTATTAACGCTAACTCTTAATAAGCTTCTTACGTAGTAACTATAATAACTTTCTACTATTACTAATAACCTATAACCTTTTTAGATAAACAGTAATTAAAGTATTAAAATATAATATAGTACTTTTTATATAATACTTATAAAATCTTTTAATCCTCTTATAATAACTGCTAACTTCTTAATAGTAAGCTTTTACACGACTACCTTATAGCGCTATAGTATATCCTTCTTTTACTATTACTACCCGCCCTACTTTTATATGTATATATATCTCTACGCTTAGATAATTTTAACTACCTTAATAAGCTTTTTTTACTAGAGCTTTACTTCTTTTACTATTTTAAAAAAGTTTTTTTTTTTATTATTTAGGTACTATTACTATTACTACTACTACTACCGCCGCTACTGTTCTCTATTTTAAATAAAAAAATTTTACTCTTTTTATACTATTATACTATAAAGCCTACTATATTACTGTATAATTAAAAGTAGACTTTAACGTCCTTATAAATATTATTAAAACTAAAAATTATATCTATCTTAAATAAGAAGAGATATATTAAGATTAAATTAGAATTAAAGACGTTAACTAAAGAATTTAGTCTATTAAATAGTCTAGCCTACTATACTACGCGGAGATAGGAGTTAGGATAGTTCTTAATATAATCTAACTAGTTATTATTATTAGTAAAAGTTTATACTATACGCTAGAAGTTATTTAGTAGTCTAATTATTAAACACTAAAATACTAACGTCGTAGATATAATAAAGAGAAAATAGAAGATTTTATTTTAATTATATTAAAAAGATTTCTAAACGTTATATAATATTTATAAAAAAGAGAGAAAGCTATTATACTTACTATTTTAAACGCGCTGTATACGGCCTATAGTTTTACCTAAAATAATAACCTATAAATACTTTATTATTATTTTATAGTTATTGTTCTACTATTATTATAGCTGTCGCCTAATAAGTTATCTATTAAGTTATTATTCTACTAGCTGTAAAATTTAAAAAATTTTATATTTAATAGGCCCTAGGTTATAGCGCTTTTATTTTTACTTATTTTTATATTAAGTAAAAACGTAGCGTATATAAAGTCGATATAGTTTCTATAAATAAACGTAAAAAAATAATATTTATAGTATTATAGTACTAGTTAGTATTATAATATTTATAGTATTATAGTACTAGTTAATATTATAATATTTATAGTATTATAGTACTAGTTAGTATTATAATATTATTATATATTATTTTATATTATTATATATTATTTTATATTATTATATAGTTCTACTAAACTTTAAAAAACTTTTTTAAATATAATATACACTACTATAACTTTTATAAATAATATTTATATATTAAAAAGACTTTATAGCTTTATATTTAATAATATAATTTTTTTATACTATTAACAGCAAAATAAAAAAAAAAAATAATTAAAAAAAATACCTTTTTTATAATAATATAACTTGTTAATTAGTAAGCCTAAAAATATAAAAAAAATCCTATTTTAAAGAGATAAACTAGTAGATTCTATTTACCTTATTAGGGGCTGCTTACTAAGGGGTTTAGAAGTAAAAAAAAAATTAGTAAATATAGAAAATTTTTAGGACCCTACTTTAAGTTAGTATAACTTTTTATTTAAGGTGTAAAATTAGCTTATTTTTATATATATAAGAATAGATACTAAGTTTTATTAGTATATTTAATATTTTTATATATTAATTATATAATTATATATAAAAGTTACTTTTTTAAATTTTTAATAATAAACTAGTAAATAATAAATTACTAATACTTAGTATAGTAGCCTTTAGCTTCTATAACCGCCTTATAATAGTTAGGAAGAAATAAAATATAATTATTAATAACTTCTTATAGTATATTATTTTACTTTTATATAATAACTCTTATAAAGGCCTCTATACTTTATATACTAGATTCTACACCTAAATTAGTTATATTAATATTATTTAGCTCTTGTTTTAAATAGCCCTATATATTTTCTATAGGGGCTATATTAGGACTATAGGCTAGGTAAGAAAATAGTATAATTTTATTATTTTTAAACTAGTTTAAAACGTCCGTTATTTTATAAACAGGGACGTTATCTTATTAAAATTGCTAGCCTAAATTAATATTAATATAGAGTTTATAATTATAATATAATATAATAATATATATATATATATATATATTATATTAATAATAAAAGTAGTAAAAATAAGTTATATAACTTACCTCTTTTTATTAATCGTTTAACCTTAGGTATAAGAACTTTATTTATATAATCTTTATTAGTATAAAGAGTAAAAGAATTAGGTATTTTAATAAACACTAAATTACTTCTACATTCTACCTAAAATACACCCTAAACTTATAGGGTAAGGTCTCGGCCTATAAAATAATTAATATAAATAATATTAAAAAACTAAAACTAGCGCTTAAAAATATATAAAAGGTTATATATTTTAAAATTTTAAAAAATTAAAATAACTTCCTTTATAATTAACTAACAGTTAGTTCTCTTTTAACTCTATTATTACTTTATTTTCTATAATATTATTTATTTCTTTATCCCTTTTATATTGCTGACGTATTACAAAATTTTTTTTTTAAATTTATATTTTTAATATTTTTTATATTTTTATTAGTATATTTTAATTTTTTTATACATTTTCTTTGTTAATTATTAGTTTTTTTTTAATTATATTAATAGAGTAGTCCTATTTATAATATTTAGACTATTTTTAATTAATAGTCTTTTATGTTCTTTTTTAGGACTTTTAGTTAAGTTTTTATTAATAACTGTTTTATCTCTTTAAGTTAACTTTAAAACTGGGCCTTTTTTAATCTTTTCTATATTATAATCTTTTTTATTTTTATTTTTAATACGTTGTATAGTATTATAAATAGTCTTTTTTAACTTATTTAAAGTTATAGCAATTGAAGAGGGTAAATTATTTACTTTTAAAAGGAGATTAATTTTTAATTTCAGTTTTAAAAGATTTGGTGCTATTTTAAGAAAATAGAAATCTAGATTTATAAAATCTAAAAGATATTATAATATACTATAATATTAATAATATATCACGTAATTAGTAATTATATAAGTCTTAGTAAAATTTTTATAATTAATATAATTTTATTAATAGATTACTAATATACTTCGAAAAATTAGTCACGTGAACTATACTAGGCCTAAAAGGGCATAGTTAAAATTTTTATTAAATACATTTACTAACTAAAATGTTATAGGAGTCTAAAAAAGGGGTTTAAAACATAACTATATTTAGGCAATTTTAATTTATTACATATAATTAATAAGTAGTATATAAAATCCTTATATAATTTTCTATAATTCTCTCTTTAAAACGGTATTATTTACGTATTTTTAGGCTTATTAATTAATTTTATATAATTTTTTAAATAATATATCTATTTTAATTACTCTTTTTTTGTTTTACCCCCCTATAATAGATAATATTATAGAGGAATAAAAAAGTAATTAAAAAAGATATCTTTTTTATAATAATATACCTTTTTAATTACTAGACTTAAAAATATAATAATAATACCTTTTTAAAAAAATAAAAATTTTTTAGTTATACTATTAGAGACTAATTACTAAATTCTAAAGGGATAAGAAAATTTAGTAAATTTATAATTTTTTAAAGTTTGTATTAGACTTTTATAAATCTTTATATAATATATAAAATTAGATTATTGTATATATATTATAATATTATCTATTATATATAATAATATAAAATATATTTATATATTTATATATTAATTATATAATTATATATAATTATTATATTTTTAACTTTTAATAATAAACTATTAAATAATATACTCTATTACTACTATTTAGTCTAGTAGTTTTTAGTTTTTATAACTACCCTATAATAGTTAGAAAAAAATTAACTAAAAAGTAATTTTTATTTTTAAAATTATTACTATAATATTACGTAACTCTAGACTAGTTATTTAAACTTTTATTATATTATATATAATAAAATACTAGCCTATCTAATAAGTTTCTTATATAATTATTATAATAATAATAATATTTTCTTGGTATTTTCTATAGGACCCCTTAGTTCTTTTAAAATAATTATTAACTTTTTTAATAGTAAGCGTTTATATAACTATCTTAAAGTACTTTAATATATCTATTTTTTTTATTATTTATTCTTTTACTTTTATATATACGTATAAAAATTTTTAATTATTTTAGAAAATATCGCTTTTTAAAATCTTATATCTTTTTTTATATTATTTTAAAAATCTTATTTTTATTTATTTTTAAATATATATTACCTTTTCCTTCCGCCTTCTTTTATATTTTTATTTTACTTAATAACTCTTTAGTATTTTTAAGTTATTATTTTACTAGCTTTATTATATTACTATATGAGTATAAGTTGTACATATTTAGATTATAAATTATTTTATATTTAAAAATAAAGAGCAGTACGATAATTAATATAAAAGTAAAAATATTAAAAAATAATTAAATTTTTAAAACAACTAGTCTTCTTTATAAGCTTATTATAATATTTTAAATAATTCTTAATATAGTTCTACTTTATATTTAGATTTTTAGTAAAAATTAACATTACTATTAATTTCTAATTAGGATTAGTATTTATAATTATTAGGTGCCTAAAAGCGAGTAGTAAAGTTTTAGCTCTAATAGTAAAAAAAAAATCTTAAATAGTATTATAAAAAAATTAAAAAATATTATATTTTTATTATTAAATATACTATATACGGTCTATAGTTTTACTTACACGCCGTTATTATTATTATAGTATAATAAGTCTATTAATATAAGTTATTACTCTACTAGATAAAATATTTAAAGACTTTTATATTTAATAGATTCTAGTTATTATATTTCTATTTTTAGCTACTTTTATATTAAGTAAAAATATAATATATATAAAGTTAACATAACTTTTATAGATAAAGATAAAGAAATTAAAAATAATAAACATATCTACACGGTAATATAGGAGTATAAATTTAATAAGAACACTCTATTAAATACTAAACTATATATATAATAATTAAAAACTAACCTTATAAATACTAACTAAGAGAATAATATTTATTTCACTAGTTATTTAATTAAATAATAAGTATACTAGTAAACTAGAGAAAAATAAAATATAATTATTAGTATCTTTTTATAGTATTTTACTCTTTAATAATACCTCTTTTAAAGCTCTATATACTTATTACATTTAATATTATCTTTAAAGAGCCTCTATATTTTTTAGTTAGTCTAGAGTGTAATTAATCTTATATATTCTTAATAATATTTTAATATTAAATATATACGTAATAAAAAAATTTACATCTCTTATTATTAAACTAAGTTATATATTATTTATTTTATAAGTTATACACTTATTTTATTAAAACTACTAATAAAAATAATATTAATATATATATTATTATATTAATAAAAATTAAAAACAATATTAATACATAAATTATATTTAATACTTAGTTTAATTATAGAATAAACAATTTTAATAAATACTAGGTTACTTATTTATTACGTAAACAAATATTAATATTAGAATACTAATATTATTATTTATAATAATAATAAAATATATAATATAATAAATATAATATATTAAAAAATAAAAAACTTATTATTTAGTTAGTTAGAAGTTATTTTTTTTATTATTACTACTTTTTTTATAATATACTTTTCTTAATTTATATTTTATTTATATTACTAATATATTTATAGGTATTATTTATTAAATTTATATTTTTTATATTTTCTGTGGTATATTTATATTTTATTTTTAATTTATTTTAATTTTTTCTTAATAAAAAATTATTTTCATTACAGTAATATAGTATTACTTATTAAATATTACTATAAATAGCTTTTTATATTATTTAGACTATTGTTTAATAATATATATAATATAATATTAAGCAAAAGAGTATAAATATAATAAGTATAGAGGCGACTAAAAAAGTTTTAAAAAAAGTATATATATTTATACTTATATATTAAAAAAAAATTAAAGCTATACTAAAAGAGAAGAGTACCGTACTAGTATACTAGTATACTTAACATATCTCCTATAAAACCGTTAAATTAAAAAAAATTTTTAATAATAGTTTTCTATTTTCCTTTAAAGTTTTCTATTTAATTTTATTAATAGGTGTTTATTTTTTTAATTTTTCTTCCTAACTCTATTATTTTTTTCTTTCTTTATACCATAATTATCTTTTTTAAATTTATTTTATATTACGATAAATACTTAAAAAAATTCTATTTATTTATTAATATTTATAAAAAATTCTATATATGTATATAAAGATTAATTTTAAATTTAAATTATGTTTAATATATTATAATATTAATATAGAGCCATACATATACTCCTCCTTTTTTAAAACCCCTTTTAGTTACCCCGAGCCACCACAGCCACACTATTTATTCGATTAGTATATAAATATATATATATATAATATTAATAATTTATTATATAAGTAGTAATAATATAAATATAAACTAAATTTGTTTATTATTAATATAATAATATTATAAAATTACTAATATACTTTAAAAATCTAATTACCTAATTTATACTAAGCCTAAAATAGTGTAGTTAATTTTATAGTTAATTTTATTTACTATTAAAAAATTATTAATAAACTTAACTGTAACGAATTTGATCCAATAGCGTATAATAGTAGTACTTATTAATAAGTATATAATAAAATAGAAACTTTTTTATTTTTTTTAAAACGAATTATCTATTATTTTTATATCTAAATTATTATATTTTATATCTAAATTATTATATTTTATATTTAAACTATTATTTATTATTTTATTTATATTTATAAGTATTTTATAACGCTTTTCTTTTTACTTCTTAGTATATTATTACTACGTTTATTATATTTACTATCTTATATATAGCTCTTATATATTTATATACTAATCGAACAAATAGTATGGCTGTGGTAGCTCGGGACGACTAAAAGGGATTTTAAAAAAGGAGGAGTATATGTATACCTTTATTTATAGCTCTTATATAGTTTTCTATTATTACTAATACTATAATTACTATATTTTTTATATTTTATAGCTATACTACTATTAGAGTAATAGTTACTATTCTATCCTTAAACTTAGCGTAGTTAAAATTATTTTAGTCTTTTAGTATAACTAAAAGCTGCTACTTCTATCTATAAATATAGTTTAGGTAACTTATAATAAAACTTTTAGAATTTATTAATTTTATAATTATATAAATTATTAATAATTATAATTACTATAGCTGTACTAGTATAGGTATAAATATAATATATATTAGACCTGTTTCTTCTCTATAAAAATATAGTCTATAGCTATTATAATTATAGTTTCTTTTATAGTATTTATAAGTTATTTATAGAAATTAAACCTTACTATAATACTTTAGAGCTTTATAAAAGTTATTTTTAAAAAAGTTATTAATATAATAAATTTAGTTACGTAAACGTTATTACGCATATTACTTTTATAAGATTATTTATCTATATTATAATATAATATATATATTAATAGTTATAAAAAAAATTTAATACAGCTACTTAGCGTAGTAGACTACTTATTATACTTTTTTAGTATTATATATATATACGTATATAGTACTAGAAACACTAGTATATATTAATACCTTATAGTATACTAATAATAGTGTAAGCTATTACTACTATTTTTTTTATAAATAAATGGCTAGTACTAGATTAAAAGGTAATACTTATTTATATATTACTATTATAACTTATTATAACTAGTAAATATATTTTTAGTATACGTATTAATATATAACCGCGTACTACGTTTCTTATTATTATATTTAAAATATTATAGAGCTATTTTACACAAACCTTTATAGTAATTAATAATTTTTTTTAAATATATAGGTACTACACTAATCGCGTGACTTAAATTAAAAAAAATAAGTTATTAAAACCTAAAAAATAATTAAAATTAGTAGTCTATTTATATAATTATAATATAATTTCCATACTAAATAAGTGTAAAATAAAATCTTAATTAAAATTTTTATACTTTTCTTTTTTAGAAAATAGTATTATTTACGAATTTTTAAACTTACTAATTAAATAATTATATAATATTAAATAAAATATATTTTTAAATTAGTTCTTTTTTTATATTACTCTTATATAATATTTATAAAATAATACTAGCCAGTCAATATAAGTAAGTAATATTTTAAATTAGATTATTATAAGTAGGAGTAGGAGTAGTCTTTTATTAATATTAGTATAATATATTTATAGACTAAGATGTTTAGTAGTACTATATAATATAGTATATAAAGTTTAGTATAAAAATCTAAGTTAGTTTATAATATAGCATTAATTTAGTTGTAGCGATATACGTAAAGACACATATATTAGGCGCAAACACGAGACTAGCGTATCTAACCTCACAAATGTCTACTTCCTTCAACGGGTCGCATCGTGTCGTGACCGGCGGATGTTTCGCACCAAGCAGGGTTACTTTGGCTATTGTCTCCCTGCAGTTCGGACGGGAGATAAAAATATTCCAGAGGGCGGAGATGTGCCTCGCATTTTTAGGCATTAAGGAATATATGCGAATGCTGAGCCTTGCGACAATGATGATTTTCGGAACGTCGGAGAAACGTACGTGCAGGGTATTATCGATGGCGGAGCAGCTGAAGGATTCACCTTTCGGAAAATGTTTCTGTACTAAGTATTTCAGTTGCGCTTCCGGGCTTTTAGCGATTCTACATTCACACGATATACGTCCATCGGTATTCTAGCTGCCCCGCAATCCGGTGAGGTAAGTGCAGCCCTACCGTATGCAACATTGACAAGGATCCTGGCAAACGGATTGTGATTGGGTCGTTGGGCCATAGCAGCACAAACAATCCGGTTACTCCACTGGCTCGCCTATCTGTACAGCTACGATTCGCACAATGGTGCTCTCGCAAGTCCGGACTGGGCTTGGCAGATGAATTATGGTATAATACCTGCCACAGCCACGCTTGCCGGAGGAACAAGGCATTTTCCATTCTTCACCAATTATGGGTCCTTCTCAAATATCCGAATCATCAGCTATGCCCTGGAGGGAAGGCGAGATATCGTCTTCACTCAATCCTTCAGCCGTAGAGCAATGGCTAGAGCTTAAATCCCTTCACGGCCCTTCGATACTCACCACAACAGGTTGGGGCGCAGCCGGGATACATTGCGATACAGACGTTTACGTGCCCGGGCGACCCTTTCCCGGACTTCACACTCCTGAGCTCTCATCGTGTAGTAGTGCTTCAACCAATCAATGGGACGAACTGCATATGCCTAAAACACCTGATCCTGAGCGGAAGAAACGACATCTAAACAGCACTCCAAAGCGAAAAGGCGCGGAAGAAACGCGACATAAAATCCCATCTATTTCCAAGAAAGGTCCATACCGCGATTCCGATATCGAACTTAGTGGCACGCCTCAACTCTATAAACTCACTCCATACGGGAAATCAGTACACATACGATTGACGGAGGACTTAGGGATCACAAATGCCCCACTGAATGTACCTCCAATGAGCGAGGATCACAAATTATTATCTGCCAAGAAGGATTTGGACGACTCACGCTGGAGATCGGAGTCTGTGTTTCCAGTCAAAATGGCCTCAAGTCTGCCGTTACCCGCGACGAAGCTTGACCGTCCCATCGGTCGCGATGAGTTACAGAATAAGGAGAGAATCGACGACATGCGGCGGGAACACCGGCTGTCAAGTTCGTCCAGAGAGGACCACCGATCCGCATGCGACAGTGGCAACGAATGCGGCCAAAGCGCGAATACCGTATTGTAACCTCCTGCGTCGTACGCCGGCCCTTAGATATTAGAGTTATTACTATTTCTCTAAGATTATAATCCTTAGTTCTGTAGGTAGAGAATAAAGTTAGTAAAAAAGTTTTTTATCCTTTGTAAAGGCGGAAGAAAAGTTAAGTTTATATATAGCTTTTATTTAGTTTTTTACAAATTAATAGAGTTTTACTATTATACTTTTTTTATTATAGATATTAATAAGGATATTGCGTAAAAGAGTAAGGTATTAATCTTTAAGTTAATATAGGTTATTATTAAGGTCCTTTATAGTACTATATTTAAAGACTTTAAAAAAAGGTTTTAGCTTCTTTTTTACTACTATATTATAGAGTAGTAGAAGAAGGAGTAGAATTTTTATTTTTAGCTATTTTTATTATATAGTGTTGCTCCTTAGTACGTTAGGATAAATCGCGTGGTTTCGCTACCGTTAAAGCTTCAGGCCAGCAACTTGAAACCATAGAGCCGTCCTTTCAGACTTCGAGTCCAGATCACTCGAGTAGGACTTCCCAATTCCTGAAAGACTATCAGGATCATGCGTCCGTTTCTACCTCACATGATGGAGGCGATAGTGTCTCCCCTGTACTGGACGAGCAAAATGACCGCGTGCGGCAAGATGGGCATGCCGAATTGTGGGAGGCACAGCCTGAAGAACCGACAGAGTTCGATGTGGCTTGGTTTGCAACTAATACCCTCAACCAAATAAAGAAGTCACTGCTAGAGAATGTTATGGACGATATCGCAAAGGAAATGGGCGATACTCCAGAGAGCTCTGAATCGGGGAAACGAACTAGAGAGACTTCCGATTCGGTTTCATCATTTTCACAGTCCCAGACGCACGGGCAGCCGCCAAAGAAGCGTTCACGTCATGCTGAGAGGGACACAGTCGGTGGAGAAGATTCGGGCACCGACGAAGAGGATGGTGATAAAGGGCAAAAAAGAATCCCAGTGCAGCTTCCTGGACAGCGGTTGAAATGTCCATTCAATCAGCGGGAGCCCGAGAAGTACATTAGAGCGGCATGCAGGGGCTGGGGATTTGTTGACATGGCCAAACTCAAGGATCACATCAAACGCGTCCACTTGCAACCTCTGCGCTGTCCGCGGTGCTGGCAAGAGATGGACAATGAACAAGAACATAGCGCTCATCTACGAGCTGAAAATATCTGCGACAAGCAAGGGGAACCTGCCGACGATCGTCTTCCACGTCATATGTTAAACTATCTCGACTTCAAAAAAGCACCGTACGCCAAAGCGAAGGACACTGAGCAGAAGTGGAAGATTCTTTATTCAACCCTCTTTCCTACCGACACCGAGATTCCCTCTGCCTACGATCGACGGAGTCTATCCTCGAGACAGCAACAGCTGTTGTACCTTGCCTTAGAGGAAGAGCTCATTCAGAAGATGCTCCCAGCAGTGAAGCCTGTAGTCGAACAGATGAAACAAAGCATACCTGCGATTATTCAAAATTACAAGCTCAAACTAATACAAGCAGACTCTGAGGATGGAACACCTCACACAGACACTAGCACAAACTCGGACCGCGATGGTCGACAAAGTCAGCTTTTATCTTCGCCAAGAGATCAGCGGTGTATCCCGAAACCTGAGACGCAAGCGTCCAAGAACGAACCGACGGGAATGTTTGAACATGAAATATCTGCTTCACCACAAAAAGCTGCTCACCAAATACCCGGTTCATTTTTTGCCCAGGGACCGGATGATTCTTTGCCCCACGACCTTCGTATTAACCGAGCTGGTGGCCCAGCATGGAGACAAGGCCCTTCGCCGGTGGCTAATTCCACCTTCCTACAAACCCATATCAAAGACTTCAGCAGTCTGGCCTCGTTCGATAACTTCATCCAGAGCACTATCGTTCCAAGCTCTTCAGACGGCGCTTTTCACAACTATGCTTGGCCTCATACAATCACCAGCGACCCTCAACACCAAACCATTCCTTCGACTATGAACGGCCAATACCCAATGCCTACCTGTACAGGGTCAAATTTGGCGATGAACCAACAGTCACTCCTATCTGAGACTATTGCGCCACCACTGTATAACGTTTAACTACAATCTGGCATCATACGATAACAACGCGCTGTTAGGGGACGCAACTGCTCCCCTGTCCTTTCCGGATGTCTCCGACTTAACTAGGTAGTCTGGATAAATTGTTAAGGGAGTACCTAAAAGCTCTAGGGTACTTACTCCAGTT
Organism: Pleoardoris graminearum; assembly: GCA_030770415.1. Taxonomy (NCBI): domain Eukaryota; kingdom Fungi; phylum Ascomycota; class Dothideomycetes; order Pleosporales; family Didymosphaeriaceae; genus Pleoardoris; species Pleoardoris graminearum. Next base: position 40,913 of record JASEKS010000156.1, read on the forward strand.
TAGTCTTAAGGAACCTAGGAATAACGGAAGGGCTACAGGTGAATAGATATGTTTGTTCGTAGCGAGCCTTGTATACACTAGCTCTAAGTACGATAAGGGAGGGTTGCGACTGCCTCTAAGAGTTTGCAACCGCCAAAGCCAAACAAATCATTCCAAACTGCCCTCGTACCGTCTATGTAAGCAGATCATATGCTGCACAAGATCATCCGAGCTATTATTCGACACAAAAGCTACTTATGCCGCATTATATAAGTAGCGTTTTAATAATCTCGTTCATCCCACACATACCACAACCAAGGCTTAGAATCTCCCAATCAGCCGCAGAATGATGGTAACTCCCCTGACATACTGGAATCATCGTATTACCGCCGTAGAATAAAGGCTGACTGCCATTAAACAATATAGCCGGATACTAGAGTGGCCGCCCTCGAAGTGAATAACTGACTCTGTCGCTGCTGCACCAACAGCAGCATTCCCGCAACTAAGGTGGAAACTACTAAGATGAACTGGCAAGCTCGTGAAGGTCAGCAGTCGATCCTCTAATCTAGGCAAGACTCGCATGCAGCCGTTGGAGTGGGAAGAATTGGGCGAGAGGGGAAGGAGCGCTGTATGGGAAGCCGATGGGGGTGACGGAAACGAACAGAATGGGGAAGGGCATGCTACAGCCGATAATTCCCATCATTCGAAGCTTGTAAAGCTAATTGCGCAGGTTCTGGAGCAGGTGGAAGAACTTCAAGAGGACGTGAACACAGTCCATGGTTAGAAGTGAGTGATTCGGATGCATGAGTGACAAAGATGGGATCAAGACGACTGTTGGTTCTCGATCTGGTGCACGTACGTGCTTGGAAAATTCTTCAATGATAGCTGGGCTGGATCCGTAAGAGAGCCTACCTTCAACGTATCTCGCGCCTGTCAAGATCTGTGGGACTTCACTTGTTTCAGACAAAGTGTTTACAGGTCCGACCCTTTCATCTCACCCCTCAATTTCTCTTGTATCGGTCCCATCAACGCCTTCATCATCGCAGCTCTCTCCGACTCATCCTGCCCCGTCCCCCCTCCACTGGGCGGCGCAATATTCATATCAATATTCAAACCCGGCACGACCCTCGTCCCTCCCATGGTCATCTCCAACACCGTCCCACACCCGTACTCTTTCTTCTGAATCAAGTCAAGCATACTCCTCGCTACATCGTCCGGCTCCAGTGCCTTGCTCTCACGGAAGCTGAACTGGCTCTTCTTCTCGTCCGTGAAAAGCGGTGTGTTCACCGCAGTCGGACAAATTGTCGTGATTTTAACGCCGGTGAACGATTCGGATGCGGTCATGCACTGGACAAAGCCCACGATGGCATGTTTCGTCGCGGAGTAGAGCGGCGCGGCTATAGTGCCTCGAAGCCCGGCGGTGGAGGCGATGATGCATACACTCGCCCGCTTTCCCTTCTCCAAGCTCTTTTTGATGGCCAACCGCGTCAGTTTGATGGGATGGGAAACGTTGATGTCGACTTGCGCGTAGCCCTTTTCCTGCTCAGGGTCTTGCCAGAAATTCGAGAAGGGCGGCTCGAAAACGCCGGCGCAGATGCCGTACGCGTCGGGTACGTCGTTCCAGTTTTTCTCGCAGGCGGAGAAGAGCTTAAGGAAGTCGGGCCAGTGCGTCACATCCGCTTGGACGTAGAGTACGTCGGATTTGCTTTGGGCCCAGCTGTCAAACTCCGGTGTCGTTCGTAGATCTGCGACCAGGACTCTTGCGCCTAGCTCAGCAGCTTGCTTTGCCAGACAGAGACCGATGCCTGAGGCGCCGCCCGTGATGAGCATGATCTTGCCCTTCTTCACCGGTAGATCGACCGGTTCCATGTTGATTGAATATTGGTACGGAGACAGAAATACCGAGGTGTTCTTCTACTACTAAAAGCGCGGCTCGTGAGGCACAACAAATTCGATCTGGAGCCTGCATGGCGACAGTAGTGGAGCGCGGTGAGGTTATAAAGCATCGGTTAACGCGCTAGTGCGAATCCGGTTGGCTGCTTATCATGCGGGGTATAGAAGGATTCTCACCCGTAAACGCAGCATTTCGACGTAAAGACACCTTTTATAACTTATATACTCTACTAAGGCTCCTAAAAACCTATTTTATTATAAATTACTAAAAAAACCAATTAAGTTAAATATATTTTTATAATTTATTAAACTTTTTACTTTTTTATATTATATAAGTTTATAATACTTATATATATTTTAATTATACTTAGAGAGATTCCTATACTAAATTTAAATATTATTAAATATATTAATAAAATATAAAATATACTAAAATAATATTATATAGAGGAAAAACGAGCTAGAAATTACTAGATTCTAAAATTAAAGAGTAAAGACTACTTTTAGAAAAAAAAGTGCTAAAGAGCCGTAATATATATACGTAAAAGCAAATAAATTTTTTATTTTAAAAAGCTTTATAAGCTAATAATATAAACTTTAAAATATTTTTCTGTAATACACCTCTTAATTAAGCTAATTAAAATAGCTTAACTATCTAAGTAGATAAAAATTAATTTTTTTAAGCTTATAGTAGCTGTAGAATTAATTTTAAAAAATACTTATTTAAGTAGATTTTTAGCGGGTAGCGTTACTAAATAATAAAGTTTTAAAATAAAAAACTAATTACGGTAGGCACGCTAGCGTTTAATAATATAAATAGTATTTATATACTTACTTTACTAACTTTTTTAAAATAATTTTTACTTTTTTTTTACTTTTTATTATTACTTTTACGCGCTTTTATACCGTCTATTTTATATTTAAACTCTTTTATCTAATTTTATTTTTTTAATAGCTCTTTAAGCTCTCTAATTATTATAAGTATTATAAGTTAATTATTTATATTACTACTACTATAGCTGTAGTAAGCTATAATACTTTTTAGAATTATTACTTTTTAGAATTTTTTTAAATTTTTAAGCTTTAATTCTATTTCTTATAAACTTTACTAATTTTTATTTAATAGTTTTCTAATCTCTTTTATAATACTATAGTCTATAACCTAAATATAATTAAAAATAAATAATATTTTAAGTATTATAAGCTTACTAAGATTAGTAAAAAGTTAATAGAGTTTAGTCTTTTAACTTTTAGTATTTTACTTACTACTATTTTTTAATTTATAATTGCGCTCTATAAAAAGAAGTAGATAAAAAAAATTAAAAAGCGTAAAAAGTACTAATAATAGATAGTTTAGTAAAACTAAAACGCTATTTAGCTTTAAACTAAAATTTCTATAACTTAGATAGAAACTTCTATACTATATTATTTAAAAGCTTTCTTACTTTCTTTATAAGATAATATACTATTACTATAAACTAAGAAAGAATATTTTATATTTCTAATATAAGTAGATCCGCTTATATCTTTTAGTGAAAAATTTTTTTTTACTTTTTTAGTTTTTAATTTTTTAGTTCTGCAGCTAATTTTTAAAAAATTTTCTTCTCTTACTATTATAAAATCTAAATTTGTAGCTTTTTTAATTTATAAAAATTTTTTTTTATATACCGCTAGATAGTGATTTTAATAATTTTTTTAGTTTAATACCTATACTGCACTTTATAATAGCTATTTATTAATTAGTCCTTAAGTACTTAAATATTATATAAAAAGCTTTATACTAATAAAAAATTTAGTAGGCTTTTAAGATTATTAATTTTATCTAGCTTATTCCTCTAATCTAACTTTTTTAGGCATAGGGCGCTATTAGCGCTTTTTTTAATTTAGTTCTTTTAAGCTCTACTAAATTAAATTTAAGAGTTAGGCAGCACTTTATAGTAAATAAAAGTAAGTTTAAAAATACTAAAAAAAAGAAAAATAATAAGTTATCTATTTTATAGACTCTATTAGGTTGTAAAAATAAGAATAATATTAATAAAAGATATTTTAAGCTTTTTAATTTATAGTTTTCTAGAGTTTTATTTATTCCTTTATATTAAAATTAAAAAAGTTAGAGAACTATTAAATAGTATTTATATAGTTTAATATTACTAATAGACTATAAAATTAAAGTATTTTATATTTTACTTTTATTATTTAAATAGTACTCTATCTAGTAAAAGTAATAAAAGTTACTATAATATTAAAATATAAAACTCTTATTACTAAGTATATAAGAGTAAATATAGCTATAAACTAATATATATATTAATATTTTAATTTAAATAATTTAGAAAAATTATATATTTACTATTATAGTTTTAGTTATATTTAAAAAATTACTAAGCACTTTCTATCTTATTATAAGTCGCTCTATAGTAAAAAGGTAAAAAGGTTTACTTATAAATATATATAATTTTTTTAATTTACTTCTTTTAATCTTTACTAACGTAGACTTTATAGATAATAAAGCTTAATAAATTATAAACTACTATTAAGCAGATAATTAAGATAAATAAGAATTTAGGGAGTAACTCTATAAATAATATTTTTAATAAAATTACTTTACGCCGCGCTTAAGCTGTTTAAAAGTTTAGTAAGTTAGTAAAGTTATTAATCTATTAAGTTTCTTTATTAGAGTTATTATATAATTTTTATTATTTTATTATTTTTTTACTCTTTTATTATAGAATTTTTTTAAGCGGTGCAGTTTTAAATTATCTATTATAAATAATAGCTAATAAGCTATTTAATATTTAATTTAAAGCGCTTTGCGCTTTATTATTATATAATTTTTTAAAATTTTAGCTTAGTAATTTTGTTTTTTATATTTTTAAAATTTAGTTACTTTTTAAATCTTTAAAATTACTAAATTATAAAAGTTTTTATTAACCTATCCGCTAGCATATTATTTATTTAAAAGTATTTAATTTTAAAACTTTTTTTTTATATATTTTTAGTATAACTATATATTCTGTATATCTATATAGCATAAATAAGTAGTTATATACTTATTTTTATCTATAACTAGTCTAATTATTTACTAATTATTACAGAATATATGCTACGTAACTCTAAAATTTAAAATAAGTTTTTTAAAAAAGTGTTTTAGAGTTATTATTTTTTTACTTATATACTTAAGCGCGAAAAGCTTTACTTTAGTACTTAATATTATAATAATAGTCTATTTTACGGCCTTTTAAATAATTACTCTACTAAATAATATAATAATATAATTATATAAAGATTATCTGCTCTCTAAATTATCTATAAATAAAGTATTTAAATAGATTATAAGTTTTAGACTTTTATATATACAAGATTAGATTGCCTAAAAGTAAGATTTATAAACAAATATAATTATACGTTCTACTATAGTAAAATATTTTTTACTTAAATTAGTTAAAAAATAAAAGAGTGTTAAAACAGCGAATACTATATCTAGTCCTATTATAATAGTAATATAAAATATAAATTTAACGCGTTTTTAATATACTTTAATTTTAGCTTTTATTACTTTTTTCTTATTATTAACTAGCTCTTCTAATAGTAAAGGCGTTAGTAAAAAAAGTACTAAATTAACTATTTTATATTTTTTTATAATCTTTTTAATATATAACTTATAAATTAGTGTAATTATTTAATTTTTTAATTTTTAATTACTTATATTTAAAATACTATTTTATAGCTCTGCGTACCTTTATTTTATATATTCCTAAAAGCTTATTACGCAGTTTAAAAGCTTTATACTAATAAATTTTATAATATAAGAGTAGAATATTATTTATATAAAAAAGTATAAAGATCTTATAATCTACGTTAAAGAATAAATAAAACTGTTTTTTTAAATAAATAAGACTAAGCTTAGCTAGAGTATTAGAAAATTTTTTATATTATAGTATAAGTAAGTCCTATAGGCTATATAGAGCTTAATTAAGCTTTATATAATTATTTTTTTTATTTATAGCTATTAGGTAGTTTATACTATACTAGATTTAAGTGGTTAATTAGTATATTAATAAATGTATTAATTATATTAAGCTATAATATTTTTAAATTAAATTCTACTATAATTACTATAGCTATATAAAAAGGGCGTCCTATAAGTATTATAGTATATATTAATAAGAGCGTATCTTTTAACTAGAGATTGCCTTTAATAATAAGGTAAGTTTTATACTTTATAAAGTAACTATTCTAATTAAACTTATAAGTAAATACCTACTTAAGTTAAAATAGATATTTAGTATTTTTAAAACGCATAACTACCTACTAAGTTTATTTTTTACAAAGTATAGTCTATTCTTTATATATAATCTAGTAAATAAGTAGGCTAAATAAATATAAAAAAATTACTTTTTATATTACCGGCTCTTTTATAAGCTTATTACGGTATATATAAGCTTTATTTTAAAATATTATTTTTTTTAGGGCCCTATTCTGTATAGTAGCTTAAACTATAATATTAATAATTATAAACTCTTTACGCTTTTCCTATGTAAGATTTATACTAGAAATAAATATATTTATATAGTTATACTAAAGGGAGCTATTTATACTATTTAGTAAAATACTTATAACTTTTATATTATATAATAGCTTATTCTCTAAATTAGGACTTAATAATATATAAATACTAAGAGGGTTTTTATCTCTATCTTTTAGTTTATTAGAATCTTTAAAATTTAATTTATATTACTTTTAGCTCTATTAAATAATTAAATTATAGTCTCTTATAAGTTCCCGCGTTTTATAAGTAGAAATACTAATTATTTTAATTAATAAAAGAAGCTCTATATTACTAATTTAACTAATAGTATTAGATAAGTTTTTACTTACTATTTAAGAATTTTATAGATTTTTTATTATAAACTATTTTACTTCTTTACTAAAATATACTTTATAAAAAATATTAAAGTATTTATTTTTTTTAAAATTTATATCCCTAAGTTCTTTAGACTCTAAAGTAGATTAAAGAGAAATTAAACTAATATCTATATTATATAATATATAGATTTATAGCTATTAGCTAGCCGCGCTAATAGCCTATATATATACTACTTATATAAAGCTTTACTTATCTAACTAGCTAAAAAAATAAAATAAAATTTCTACTAAAGTACTTTTAAGCTACTATTTAGGTTACGTAATATATTTACTAATTTTTAGCTTATTAGAATTATAGGCTTATATATTAAAAATCTTATTAAATACTTAATTTATATTTATAACCTTAATAGTATATAAAATATTTATAAACTGTATAATCTCTTCTTATAAGATAAGCTAATCATTAGTTCTTTTATAGAAAAAAGTTTTATTAAACGTAATATTACGTATTATAATAACCTAGTTAAGTAATAATACCTATATTTTATAAATATTAGGAGCTATATAACTAATTAAATATCTAATATAGGCTTATAGATTTATTTTAAATTTATACTTATTATATTTAGCTGCGTAATCTCTGTTTAGCAAATATACGTAATAGCTATAAGTATATATATTATTTTAATCTAAATATAGATCTGCTATTTAGTACTTTATAAGTTTAAATTTATAATAATAGAAATACTGTTTAAACTAGCTATAATAAACTTTATTTAAAAATTATATATTTGTAGAAACTACTAGACTAATATTATAAAATATTATAGTTATTTTTAAAATCTCTAGCTAAAGTTTTTCTAGTAAATTTATATTAAGTCTTATAATAATAGTTTTATTAATAATTTTTTAGTTAGCACGTTTAGCGCCGCCGTTTAGCTTATACGTATAAAAAGAGAGTATTTTAATACTTATATTAAGCTTTTTTACTTATTTTTTAAAGCGCGATCTTTTATGCTATAAATAAGTAGTAATATTATTATTTTAAAAATTTTTTATAATTTTAAGTTTATACTAAGTATATACCTATATAGTAAAACTTAAACATACTTTTATAAGTTTTAAAAATAACTTTACCTATAAGTTTTTTATATAAACCTTTCTATTATAGTTATTTTTAATTAGTAATATTTATTACTCTTCGAGTCTTTCTTTAAATATATTAAAGAGATTATATAAAATACGCTAGTATAGTTAAGGCGACTTTTTTTTAAATTTTTAAAAAATTACTTAAGCCGCGTATATAAAGAAATATTCTTTATAATATATACGCTTAGTATTTAAAATATAAATATTTTACACTCTTTAAACTAGAGTATATAAAACTTTTTAATTTAAATATTTTACTTTTTAGTACTATATATTCTTAATATTAATACGTAAATATATTAACTATAAATAAAGCTTTTAATATACTAGTATTATATTTTAAACTAAGAGATAGAAGAATAGAGGCTTATATTTAATAAATATAAAATTATACTTATAAATAAGTATTATAAGTATAAAATTTTATTTTAAAAATTTTATATATATTATATTATCTAAGCCTAAGTACTAAAATCCCTTATTATATAGATAAGTTTTAAATACTATATTTAGGTAGAATTCTTCTATAATAGTTATATTTTTTAATATAAAATCTTTTATAGAGTTTCTGTTTAAGATATTTAAAATATTTTTAATTACTTAGGTTTTTATACTAAAAATTAAGAAAGCTTACGTTTTAGTTTTAATAGTATAGATACTATTAGTTTTTTTAAAAACTTTTAAAATAAGTAGTAATCTATTATTTATTAGATATAAAATAGTACTATTATTAAAAATAGTACTTTTAGAAAGTATATAAATATTATAATTTTATATAAAATATATACTATTACTTCCTTTTAATTTACTATTTATAATAAGTAAAGAATTAATAACTATATATACTAAAGAGCTAAGGAATTTTAGCTTATTAAACCTTTTACCCTATATAGTATTTTTTTTAAACTATTTTTTTTACTTAAGTATATTACGAAGAGTTATAAATTTTATAATTTTAAAATACTTAAAAAGCTTTTTTTTATTTTTTTTAAAGAGCGGTGCGGTTTAACTAATATAAGTATTTATTAATACTAACTATAAGTAATAGTATTTAATATATTTTTAATAGTATACTTTAAATTTATAGAAATACTAATATAACTTACTTTTATTTTTTAGCTATAAATTATTTAATTAAAAAAATAGGCTCTATCTACTAAATATTATAAAAATTCTAAAGCTTTTAGTAATTATTTTAGTAATTTTATTTTATAATATTATTTAAAAGATCTCTCTAACTTTTATTAGAGAGAGCTTTTTACTTTTAAGTATTAATTTTTAGACTTAAGTTATATATATCTATTTTATCTAATTAAGTACTAATTTCTTATTAACAGTAGTAAAAAAATTAATAATAGTTAATTTATTTTAACTATTATTAAATTTCTAGACTTTTACTTTTATATAAAAAGTTTTCTATTTATAATATTATAATTTAAAAACTATTTTTCCGTACTCTGCTTTTTTTAAATAAGTATAATATTATTATTATATAATATTCTTAGCTACTGCGTCGGTAGTTAAAAGCTCTTATTTAAAAAAATAAATAATTAAGTAAGTTAAAATATTTTTTTTAATAGTATAGTATATTTAAGTAACGCTTATAAGCTTTAAAGCTACTATTATACTAATCTAGTTTTAGATATTTATCACTTAGTTTACTTTAGTAGTATAATTAGTTAAATAAACTTAATATATAGCTATTTTAGTAGTATAGTCGCGGTAAATTTTTATAATTTTAGTTTTAAATACTTTTATAATACGTAGAAGCTCTAGTATTTAAAAAAATTATTAAGATTATTAACGCTTTTAAGGTTAGGATTAATAAAATTTTAAATACGATAAAATATATATTATATTTTAAGTTATATATATTAAGTAAGCTAGCTCGCCGAATTAGCAAAATAGATATTATTAGTTAAAAAGGATAAAATAGCTTTAGTTATTATAATACTTAAAAAATTATTAGTTACGAGACTTACTAAATATTTAATAGTTAAAAATATAAATTATTATTAGTATATAAATAAAATTATATTTACTAGGTTTATAAAACTAAGAGCTTTTAAATAAAGAGTTAAAAAATTAATTAGAGTTTTAGAAAATAGAATTTTTAATAATTAGGTATATAAAGAAAATCTTTTTTTATTTCTAAAACGCTGGGCTTATAATTATAAAAGAAAAATAAGCTAGAAATTATTAAATTCTAAAATTAAAGAGTAGGGACTACTTTTATAAAAAAAAGTACTAAAAAGCTGTAATATATATACGTAAAAGAGAATAAATCCTCTATTTTAAAGAGCTTTATAAACTAATAACGTAAGCTCTAAGGTATCTTTCTATAATATATTAGTATATTCTAATTTTATTAAAGAATAATAGTATAAAGCCTTTTTTTTTATTTTTTAAAAAAATAGACGCTAATTTTTACTATATTTACCTAATTAGAAAATAACTATATATATTTCTCTTTTTAATTAAATCTAATACACGTTTCTTTTTTTATTTTATTTTTAGACTATTATTTACTAAATTAAGTTATATTAAATTACTAATCTAAATCTACTTAGGCTTAGTTTACTATATTAAGTCTATTTAAAAATAAATTTTTATTTTATCTAATTTTAAATAGTAAATTTTTTATCTAAAAATATTTAGTTATATTTATAAATAGTAAGGCTTCCTAGTTAAAATTTTAGCTTTTTATAGTCTTATATTAATTTATTAGTAGTGTTCTATTACTCCTAAGCAGTAATATAAAAGACTTATTTATTTTTTATATATTATTTTTATCGCGTTTTACCCCGCCTACTAATATTATAAACTAATAATATTATTATAGACTTATTATATAATTTAAAATAATATTTCTCTACTTAATTCTGCGTAAATCTTTATATTACCTATTAAACTTTCTACTAAAATAATAATACTATAAAAACTTACTAAAGTAAATTATATATATATCTGGCTTACCTAGTAGCTTTATAGAATAAAAAAAGCTATATTTATTATTATTAGTACTTACGCTACCTATAATACTTATTATCTAATTAGTAATACCTACTAGATAAAAATAAAAGTATATACTTACCCAACCCTATACGTACTAGTAGGCCCTAAAATTTATATTTAGTTTTTTTTTTATCCCGAATATTATAAGCGTATTAATAGATTTATTTTATTTTATTAGCCTACTTTTTAAATTACTCTATTATCTCTAGTTTTATTAGTTTTATTAATAACATTAAGTTTCCTAGCCCTTTTCTATTAACTATCTACTTTTATAAAACTTTTATTCTATTAGTCTAGAATTTATTTATATAAAATAATGTATTAAAAAAAGCTTTAAAGTAACTAAAAATAATATATTTAAAAAGGCTATTGTCTACTAAAAGTTTATGTATACGTAAGTTAGTATAAACCTTATTAATAAGCTATATATAAGTAGAAGGATCTCGTTTTAGTTAATCTTAAATTTTATTTTAATTTAATGTATTACTACTACTAGAAGTAGTTAGTATAATAAGCGTCTATTTAAAATTAGTATAGTAATAGACGTTTCGGAAATAAAACAGATCTATAAAAATATAATATAATAAAGTACTTTAAGTAGTTAATAATATAGTATAGAGTATAGAATAATTAGCTAGACTTATTTAAAAACTAAATATTTAATCCTATAGGCTCTATATAATGGCCTAATAACTCTTTTTAATACTAAAATTTTTATATCTAGTAACCCCTTAAGCTAACCGCGTTATATATAATTATAAATAATATTTACTAATAATCTTAAAGATAATTATAAGTAATTACTAATTTGTAAATATTTAATTAAAATATAAGCGGAGCGTCGCTGTATTTAATAAGGTATTTTACCTTTACTAAAAGAAAGAAGTATAACGTTTAAAGGTTTAAAATTTATACTACTCGTATATAGTCTCTATATGAACTATTTAGTATTTATTAAGTTCTCGTTATTATATTATACCGCGGCTTTATAAAGCTCGCGAAGTACGTTAATTAAGTAGTATCCTATATTTTTAAATATTTTATATTTTACTATATAAAGTAGACGTATTTAAAAAACGCTATAATAAAGAGAAAAATTAAATCCCTAATACGTAGAAGACCTTAAAAATTTAAAAAATTTTAATATTTTTAGGTATATGTCTACTGTACTATCCCGCTAGTATACAGCTTATAAAAATAAAATTTTATATTTTAATATTATAATATTACCTATGACGCTAAACTATATATTAAATAAAAATTTCTTTTACGCTTTTATTATTACTATTATTAAATAAGCCTACTATAATCTAAGTAAAAATTAGAATAAATAGAATATTTATAATATTATATAAGTTATAAAGTACTTACTTAAAAATAAAAATAAAGCTAAATAAAATAGTTAATAATAATACTTAGTAAAAAATTTTAAAAATAAAAGTGCTTTTAAAATATACTACTATTTAATAGCAAACTAATTAATTTATCGTTCTTACGTCCCTACTTATAAGTATTAGTGCTGGCTGTTGTACAATCATACGTGTCGCATTTCTAATGTACCTTTTTCGGCATAGCCTCCGATCAGGTATACCGAAGCATGCTTACAGAGGGGATGTTCAGTCGAGTCATAGGTCGGCAACGCTCAACGCTTCTGCTGACGGTGTTCTTGGCGGAGGGGATGTGGATGGATTGGACGGCTGTCTCCGACCAGATCGATAGTTCATGCGAACCCCGCAGGAAAGCCACGGCCACTGTGAGCACTTGTTCGAAACCCCCCGTAACACCTTTATCACTATCGAATCGCTACACCAAAGGCCACGAACAGCACTCCCCAGCACCGCTGGCACCGCTGGCACCGCTGGCACCGCTAACGCCTTCGCACTTAAAGCCCCCAACGCATCGCCGGTACGTTGATCGACTTCCCCGACCGCCAACGGGCAATCACCCGATTCGCGAGACACGATATAGATACTATAGTTGACCGCCAGCTCTTAAAATCCGCAATCACAGTGCACGATCGGCTCGGAATTAATATAGAGCTTCGAATTATCGTCCATATCGTGCTCCTTTCTTAAGTTCGACGATCTCTCCCTTTAGCCCGAATGTCGCCCTCCTGATATCGCCTTCCTGGTTTCCCCCACCATGTAGCCCCCCATAAATGATCTCCATAGCTTTTAGCTATCGGGGAACGTTGCGTTGTCCACCCAAGCATCCAGCGGCTGCGGCGTCTCTCAGTGCTTCACTGCCAGTAGTCGTCATGAATGTTTACACAAAGCCTCCGGATAATACAAGAATGCCGTTTAAGCGCAGCGAATTATATCCTAATAGAAGGAAGAGGAGTACTGCAGCCAGGCAATAGGCGTACGGAACGATGAGTGGAATCGGCAAGAACAAGAACGTATTTTGGTAGCTGCTTTCAGTTATGTTGGTCGTGGTGTTCCAGTAGGAATTGAGTTTCATAAGTGCCATCGTAATGTTGTGAAGTGCCTGGTTGATCTTGTCTTCAGCGATATTGAACACCCCAATCTTCTAATTGGATCGATTATATAGTTTGAAGCGTTCTGTGTTGAAAGCCGTCTCCATGATTATGGTTTCGTTGGAGCTGTATCAATATGAGCTCTGCGCTCCTGGTGATGTCCTGCGGCGTGCTCTTACCTAGCGTAACAGAAGCTCCTATCTCGTCATCATATGTATAATTGTCTTCAATTATGAGGGTATCATTCTAGGAGACGACGCTACAGCGACTGCAATCTGTCCTTTGAGTGGTTGGGCGAAGGAGGTCCGGACTGCAAAGAGATTCGATGCTTAAATAAGTCCCTGGGACCCTGGGGGTCGAAATAACTGTCAGCGGTTCCTTTTTTGATCATTATCCGTCCAGAAGCTCCCCACAAGTCCATAAGTGAGCTAATGTAAGCTGAGATGACTTGAAAAAATGGAACGCTATTGTTAAAGGTGATATTAGCTGTGTATTTTCCGTAGCCGGGAATACATTCAAGACGATGGACCGACCTCGGATAGATGGCCATTGTATCATTATTTGTGATGTGGGTATGCAAGGTATCCAAAGAATACCATTCGAAGAACACGTTTTTTGTAGAAACTGCTAACAAGGCACTATGCGCCTACTTCACCTTGTGGACAGTCGACAAACACGTCGCCCCAATTTTCTCGATCAATAGGCGTCCAATCTGACTTCCAATCAGGCAAAGAGTCTGAATATCCATTGAAACGAGATACGGAGATAGTTTCCGTGCGGCTGTACACGTAAGAGTCGCATTTGGCTTGTGACTCATCGAAGGCAACGGTATAAGTGCAATTTGGCCCACAAAGAGATGTCAGTACAGGCAACGCACTTCCGACCAACGTCATTTTCGCCGTAGAGCGAACGATCGGTTTGTGTTCGCTATCTTGGTCAGCAGCGCGGTCTTAAGGGTTGCTTTAATAGGGGCTGTACAAATAAGGCATTGTAAACAGTCGCCCACGTTGAAGCAGCGACTGATCCAGGGCGTTGTACAAGGAACCATTTCCCATGAAAGAGGCGTTGAATACGCCCACTGACTAGGTCTATACATTTTCGTACAGCTTTCCTTCGATAGTCGGCGCTCTTGGTGGGAAAATAACAGCCAACGCCTATCGAGAATCCTAAAAGGGCTATAGCATACAAAGACGGCGCCTTGAAAAGTACCCGCCAGTGGAGCAACGTAAGTGGGTCCTTTGCATGCTGCAGTATCTGTCCAAATCCTCAACTTTAACAGGATTCAAGCGAACGATGCGCCACAAGTGCTGAGTGAAGGTGCTTCCCAGCGCGAGACAGAGGCAAAGTCGAAAGGCTGCCACCAGGACAGGCGGCCCCGATGAGATCCATGATTGGGGAAATCTAGTGTCAATCACAATGCGCTTTTAGTTGAGATGGCTGAAGAGCAAGAAATGTGCGAGAGTCATACAGAGCGCTGCAGAATGAATGACAACGTTCCTCTAGAGAGTCCGTATACATACCTAAAAAAATAAGGAAGCATCGGAGCGGAGAGATCACCTAAACTCGTTGCCCAGTGAGAGATCTGGGCTTCATCCTCTGGTGCAAGCAGTCTTGGTTCGTAACATCAAACAGCGGGAGCTTTCTTTTGCTCTGAGCCCCCTACTTCTGGCGAAGACTCATCCCTATTACCTTCGCGAAGTTCGATTTCCATGGCTTTCGAACGCGCACATAAGCGGGAAAAGAGAGTAGGAAGCTTGACTAGCGGGCTGTGAACATAAGTGGTGCCAAATGCGACGGGAGGCCAGAACTTCGAGATAAGAGCGATTAACATTCGCGAGATTGGGGCGGAGAGCGATCAACCAAGTATATGTAGCGCCGCGACCTAGTGAGATTAGCGAGTAGAGTAGATCTGCGAAGGCGCGCAAAGCAGGACACAGTACTGGGGCCAACGTAGGCTCTGGTTAATTAGGGGCGACTAAAATCCACCGAAGCATGCTCGGATGCATGGGTAATTTAGCTCGCCATCACGAGCAGGGAGAACGGCAGAACCGCACCTGCACTGACCTTGCATAAGAGGCGTTTGAACTGCGCGAATTTGGACCGAGACCGTTCTCATCGCCTCAGAACTAACCAACCATTTATATGATATAGTGGAGCGGATTTGCAGAAGCGCTCAGAACACTTGCATTTGGCTATAGTCCGTTCAGCTGGGATTTGTTTTTATTCTGGGATAACTCTATATCGCCGTAATAGTCGTTCCACAAGGCCACGGCGTCAAAGCAATAAATCAAACCTATACGCATCATGACATCAGATAAACGAGGTTGGCTACCTCGGTAGCATCCCAACAATACGTAGCCACTGCCTCAATTTTCAGTGAGTTCCGGGGCCTTCAAACCCTACAACATACGGTATTGTTGCTGCCCCCTTATCTTTAGTAGTGGTAAAAGTTAGATTTTTTATAATATATAATAGAACAATTTATATTATTACAATTGCTATAATTAAATATTTTAGACTTTTTATTACTATTTTTTAAATTTATTTTTAAAAATCTTTTTAAAATATATAAAAAAGCTTTTTTAAAACCGTTTTCTTATACTCCTATTTATACTATTAATACTAAATTTAATAAATTTAAAAATACTACTTTTTTTGTAATATAAAAATTCTAAAATAAAACTTTCTTTATTTATAAATAAACAAAAAATAATAATTAAAAAGTATAATCTTTTTTAATATTTATAAAAAAGAAAATATCTTTTACTAATTTTATAATAACGACTAATATTTAGTAGTAAGATTTTAGAATAGTACTAAATAAAATAATAAGGAATAGTATATAATTATTATTACGAATTAGGATAGAGTAGTAATATAGTATAATATATAAAATAAATTAAACATATAGGGGAGTGACATTAGGAAAAGTATACTCTAAAAAGTTACTACTTTTAAAAATTAATATAAAATTAATTACTAAGCCTAAAAATACGAGAATTATACCGTTTTAAAGAGAAAGTGTAAAAGACTTTAATAAGGATTTACTTACTGCCTAGCTGATATATATAATAAATTAAAATTACCTAAATATAATATTTGTTTTAGCCTATATTTTATATCCCTATAACTATTTAGTTAGTAAATATATTTAACTAAAAGTTAACTATACTATTCTGGGACTAGGGTAGGTTATGTAACCTAAGTTTTAATAAGAATTTATTATATAATAATAACTTTATATAATTAGTAAAAATGTAGCTCTTGCTTATAGAATTAGTGATTACGTAATATATTATTAATATTATAGTATATTATAATATCTTTTAACTTTTATAAACTTAAACTTATATTTTCTTAAAATAGTGCTACATCTTTCAAAACTCGAATATAAAGTTAATTTACTTTTAATAATAAATACTCCTATTTTAATAATTATTTTTACTTTAAAAAAGTCTAAAAGGACTATTTATAGTGCTATACAACGTATTAAGAATAAAGAAAAAAATATAAAAAATAATTATATTATAAAAAAAGTTTCTATAAGAGGTATAAAAAAAGTTAACTAAAAAAGATAAAAGAGTTATTAATAAAGACTTAACTAGAACTCCTAAAAAAGAAAATAGAAGAGTACTATTAGATAATAATCTAAATATTATAAAATAATAATTATAAATGGTTTTAAAAGAGGAGTGTTATATAATTAATATAAGTAATAAAAAACTAATAATAAATAAAGAAAGCGCAAAAAAAAAATTTAAATTCGCTAAAGACACTATAAAAATATAAATAATATAAATTTAAATAAAATAATATTTTCTAATAGATTAGTAATATAAAGGGGATAAGAGAATAGATAATATTATAGAAAAAGAAGTAATAATAGAGTTGGAAAAGAACTAGCTGTTAACTAATTATAAAGTAAATTATTTTAACTTTTTATATATTTTTAAGTTATAGTTTTAGTTTTTTAATATTAATTATATTAATTATATTATAGACCGAGACTTTACCCTATAAGTTTAGAGTGCAATTTAGATAGGTAGAAGAAGTAATTTAGTGTTTATTAAAATACCTAATAATAATACTTCTTTTACTAGTAAGGATTATATAAATAAAGTTCTTAATTCTATAGTTAAACTAAATATAAAAAAGGGTAAGTTATATAAAGCCTTTTTACTCCTATTTTTATTAATATAATATATATATATATATATATATATATATATTATAATTTTAAACTTTATATTAATATTAATTTAGATTAGCAATTATAATAACATAACGCCCCTATTTATAAAATAATAGACGTTTTAAACTAGTTTAAAAATAATAAAATTACCTCTTTTCCTTACCCAGCCTATAATCCAGATTTAAATCCTATTAAAAATATATAGGATTTATTACAATTTATACTAAATAAAAGATATAAAAATAATTTAGGTATAGAATTAGGTTTATATAGTATAGAATCCTTTCAAAGAGCTATTATTAAGAAGTACAATAATATACTATAAGAAGTTATTAATAACTATATTTTATCCCTCCCTAACCGTTATAAGGCGGTTATAAAAGCTAAAGACTACTCTACTAAGTACTAGTAATTTATTATTACTAGTTTATTATTAACAATTTAACAAAGTAACTTTTATATATAATTATATAAATAATATATAAATATATAAAAATAATTTATATACTTATATATTCGAAGTGCTATTATAATATATATAAATACAAGCCAATTTTAAACGTTAAATAAAAAGTTATAATAATTTAAAATAAGACTCTAAAAAACTTTTAAATTTCCTAATTTTTAATTACTCTTAAATCCTTACGTAAGCAACGTCTAGGTAGAGGAATAGAATATAGTAGTCTTTCTCTTTAAGACGGTATTTTTTACGTATTTTTAGGCTTACTAATTAATAAGTTATATAACTTTAAAAAAGATAACTTTTTAGAGTATACTATTTCTAATGTTACCCCCCTGTATCTTATCTATAAAAATAAAGAGATAAATTACTATTTAGTCAAGGCTCTATAATATAAACTATATATTCTTTATTACGTAAGCACCCTTCTATTTAGAGTAGAGATATTTAAGTTATAATATTATTTTCTTTTTAGGACTACTCTTAGTCTAAGAGTAAATAATATAAATATATATAGTCTATATATACTTATTTAGTACTTTTTAGCCTATTTTAATATAATAATATTAAATAATAGAATTAGGTACCCCTTTTAAGACTTTTTTTAATAGGTTACTATTTAGTAGTATTTAGTACTATCTACCTTTTACTATTTTTATTATAAACAGTTAATTACGTAATAAGTTAATTAATAATATTATTTTACTAGCGCTAGTATTTTAGCGTCTTTTACTATAAAATTAACCTTTAGGTCCTTTTACTCCTACTTTCTATTTTAGTCTTAATAATATTTTTTAAAAATTAATATTTTATATAAGCCGTAAAGTAGTGGAATTTAGTACTTATTATACTATAGAGTTATACTAAAACGTAATTAGCTCTTATATATTATTTTTTAATCTATGTTATTAAGTTTTAGCTTATATTATTACGATACCTCCTAAAGGTAAAATATTTAAAGATTTTTATATTTAGTTAATTTAGAAAAATAAATAATATACTAAGTTACTTTATATTAACTATATTAGAGTTATAGTAAAGTATAGTATTTTAAACTAAAAATACTAGTATTTAATAAACTTTAATAATAATAAATAGAAATTATTAATTTATAAGAGCTACTAGATTAAGACTTGTCTCTTTTATTTTAAACAGAATATCTCTTATTATATAGTAAGTACTAATTTAGTACTCTTAGATATTATATAGTACTAATTATACTATTTACTCTTTATATAGCTAACTTTACTATTTAAAGTAATTAGAGATAGCTGCTAATAAAGTTTTAGTAAGTAATAAAAATAAGTATTTTCCTATAAATTAATCGGTGTATAAGTAATACTATATAATATATAAAGTCTAATTTATAGAGTAAAAGTATTAACTTATACACTTATACTATATTAAGTACTCTATAGTTTTCTAAAAAGGCTAAATATAATATATAACTAAGTTAATAGCGTTTAAGCCCTTTAATAAAACTAAAGCGCGTAAGAAGATCTAGAAAAAAAATAAAGTAATAAAAAAATTAAAAATATTTATAAATAAATTATAGTAGATTTAACAGGCTAAGTAAATAGTTTATAAAATTTAAAGTAATTTAGCGCTAAGTATTATATAGTAGTAATATTAAATGTTTTAAAACAATTTTATACTTATAGTAGTATTCTTTATTTTACTAATATATATACTAAGTTTAGTTTTTTTCTTTATAGCTATAATTATTTTAATATAGTTTTAGATAAGAAGTACAAGTGTATAAAAATTAATAATAACCTTAATAACTTTTAGATAAGTTTTAAAAAGGGTAAAAAGGACGTAAGTATTTTCTATAGTAGTATAATAGCGTTATTTAGGCTAATTTAGTACTTTTTAGTATACTTAATTACTAATATACATTTTAAACGTTTAGTACTCTTTATATAGTAGCTCTAATTACTTTAAAGATTAAATAAAATTATTAAATTACTAATTATACTACTTAGATTTAAACTTAGGTCTAGGCCTTTATAGTATCTTTTTTATTAACTTTTTTTTATAATTATAACTATTATACTTTTTAAACTTTTAGTTTTACTAATTTAGATCGTGCTTTTATTAATAGTAATAAAAGTAAAAAAGCTATATACTTTAATAATTAATATAGTATAAATTATTATACTAAAAGTAGTATAGTTTATTATATTACTAATAATATTTATTAAGTCGCTATATTTCTTAGTAACCGTTTTTAGAGATTGTATAATAGAGAGTAATATTTTTATAAATTTTAAATAAATAATTTAAATAGATTTATAATTTTTTAAATTTCTATTCTTCTATATAGGAAGTTTAGAAATCTGTTAATTATAACTATAATAAATAGACTATTAATATAGCGATTTAGTCTAAATTATATAAATTTTTATAATTATAGTTTTTATTTTACTATAATATAATTATATATTTTTTATAATTTTTATTATTATATTATTAAACTAGTTTAACACTTAATAGAGCTATTTTTATTATTAAATTTTTTATAAAAGATACGTATAGAACTATAAAAGTAAAAAATAAATAATTTTATTATAAATAGGGAATATATTTTTAAAGTAGATTAAAATAAACTATTGTTTTATATTAAGGACCTTTTTCGACTAATTTAGCGCTTATAACTATAAAAAAAAGTAAATTTTTTTACTTATTTAGAGTCTATATAAGATTATTTTAAACTATTTTTTCCTTTTTAGGAGGCCGGCCCTAGCCTTATTATATTAGTATACTTTTAAGTAGATTATTACTTTTTATAGGAGGTCTATTCTGCTTTTATATTATTTAGTCTACTAGGATTATTCTAAATTTTTTTAAAGTAATTTTAAATTATTTTTAAACCCTTTTTAATACTTTTATATTAATTAAGAATATTAGTTATTAAGTATTCTCTTTATCTTAATAGTTTATTTATTTAATAAAATATTTTATTAGCTAGACTAATTATACCTATAAATTATAATATATTCTATATTATATATATTTTTGCTAAATTAGGATAATATATTAACTATTAGTTTTTTTATTTAGCAGTGTATCCTAGAGTTTATATAAATTTAATAAGGAAGGATAAAAAACTAAATAGATATATTTTAAACTTACGAGCTTAATTCTATATAGAGTAGGTAGACTACTTATATACTTAACTATTATACTAGAATTTTACTATTTTTAGTTAATCTTCTTACTTAGTCTTATAAATTATATATAATAATTTAAAATCTAGATTTTACTTTCTATATTTAGGTTTAGTCGAAAACACTCTTTATTTTAAAATGCTTTTTACTATGTTTATATTATTATTAGTTTTTATTTAGTTTTATTATAGATATTAATAGGTTTAGAGACTAAGTAAAAAGTTTAAAAACTCTTATTCTTACTTAGTACCTATAATGATTAATTTAGCTTTTTTAGACTATATCTATAGTAGAGTTAAATGAGTATATATTTAGTAATAAAGTAATAACTATTATTATAGGTAAATTTTATATAAGAGGTTTAAAATAACTAATTATTTTATTTTAAATAATAAAAGATATAAAGGTACTATTTAAAAGTTTTATTTTATTATTCTATCTATCTATCTCTCTATAGATAGAAGGCGGAAGTTAAGATTTATTTTAAGTTTAAATAATAATAAAAAGTGTCCAAATACTTTACTTATATAAGTAAATCTTTATTAGATAGTACTATTACTAGATTTTTATAAAATTATATAATTTTAGATATCTAGAACTAAGTTAAATTAATACTATTTTAATTTATTTTTACTAGTACGTAATGGACTCTTTTAGAGAAATAGTCTATAATTATAAAAATTATATTATATATAATTTTAGTAAAATAACTAAGTAGTAGGTTTATAATAAAATCTATAGTTACGTATTACTACAATCTATTAAATATAAAAAGTATATAAAAAAACTATATAATTTATATATTTATAAATTAGTATACTAATAGTACTTATAGTTATAAATATAGTTAATAATATTTTTAAATATATCTATTAATATATATTTACGTTATATATACTTAAGAGCTTACTTTATATTAAAATATCTTAAAAGGGAACTACTATAGAATTTTATAATAAAGGCATATATATACTCCTCTTTTTTCGAACCCCTTTTAGTCGTCCCGAGCCACTACAGCCACACTCTTTGTTTAATTAATATATAAATATATAGTATTTTATAATTACTTTTATTTTATCTTTAGCAGTATAGAGCTATATTAGCTTTATTAGTTTTAATTTATCGTCCTCTAAATTATTCAGTTATAAATTATTATTATTATTTTTAGATAGATGTAACTCCTTATTTTTTAGATCTATTAAGTACTCTAAAATAATTATTTTCTTTTTAGGCGAATTATATAGTATAAAGTTTTAAATTTATTTTATAAGTGTTAAGTTACGTTTATAGTTTATTTATATATAAATTATTATTATAAAATCGTGATCCTTTTAATCTTTATAATAGAAAGTTATAATAACTTTTTATAAATTTTATAAAGGCTATATTATATTAATATTTAATTATTTTAAATTTTACTACATAATTAGAGCGAGAAAATAAAATATTAACTAAATTTCTTATCTTTGTTTTATAGAATATATTAAAATTATATTTAAAAAGAAGTAAGTATAATTATACATAATATAATAGTAAAGTTATTATTTATATAAATTATAATAGAGTATTATAACTTATAAAAATCTTAAAATAAGTATATTATAGGTATTATTTTTAGTATTTAATACTTTTTATAATAGTAAACAGTTTTTTATTATATATATTATAAGAGTACTATGCGCCGCCTAATTTTTTTTATATAAAAATTAATTACATAGTATTAAAATAATCTATTCTCCTTAAAAACTAAAAAGCTTAAAATAGTACTAATAGTTTTATTATAAGTATTTATTTTAATTTAAGTGTATCTTTTATATTTAAATTATAAAAGTATTAGTACTTTAAAAACAAATTTTTAAAAGTTGTTATAAGTTTTTTTACTACCGTCGCCTATATTAATATAGGCACTTTTCTGCCTTTTTATAATTAGTTTATTTTTAGCGTAATTTAGCACCTTTTAGATTAAATTAGTAAGTAGTAGGGCTAAATAAAAAAATTAGTTTATAAATTTATAATAGTAGTTTTTAAAGCTAATTAACATACAAATATTACGTATATAAATAAGTTTAAACTAGTTTTAAATAACTTTAACCTAAGTTAGATCTATTAAAAGGCCTTTAGGTAAAATAATAAACTTAAAATATTAAGTAGACGTAGTATACTAAAAAAAAATTTTAAATTTAGTAAAATTTTACTTTACGTAAATACTATAATACCTTTTTTATATAACCTATATATTCTTCTTTAGTGTCTAAGAAAATAAGCATATTATTAAAGTATATAATATAGGTTATATTAACTAATTTAGTTAGTATTTATAATATAAACTATTAAAACTACGTGGGGATACTTATTAAGCTAAAAGATATAACTATATATTTAAAATAGTTATATCTTATATAAAATATAGATTTCTACTTATTACTTTTTATAATATAGATATAATAATAACCTTTTTATAATATAGTTTGGTAATTGTATAATTAGTAAAAAAATATTATAATTTTTAATTATAATTCTATTAAAGCCTTTATAGTTAATATAGAGTCTAAAGCTACTATTTTTCTATTTTATAATAAGGATAGGGATCCTAGTAGGACATTTTAATTACTAAATTTACTTATATTTATAATATTTCTTTATATACGTTTTAAGAACTTCTAGTTTAGTAACTAAAAAGTTATATATAAACTAGTATAGCAGAGAAATACTAAATTTAAAATTAATTATTAGATTATTTAATTTATAGTTTATAGGGATCTTAAAGTCCTTATTTAAGACTAGATATAAGAAATTAAAGTACCTAGGTAGTATAGAGTATTATTTATACCGTTTTAGGTTATTTTAAATTAGAATTTTTATTAAACCTACCAAGTATATATATACTTAGATAGTTAGGGTATATATATTATACTTAAACTTTTTTACGCTTTTAAAAATAACCTTTATATTAAAAATATTATTTTTCTTAAAATTACTTTTAAAAAAGTTTATTTAAATAGTAATATTTATTTTTAGATTCTTTAAGTTACACTAGAGTAAACTTAAAAAAATTTTGTATTAAAAAAGATTTATAACTATAAATAGGATTAACTAAGTTTAATTTTAATTATATAAGTAGGTTACGTCTATTTTAGTAACTATACTATTATAAATAATTATATTAAAACTATTTACTATTTATACTAGTAATCTATTAAAAATAGTTATTTCTAAGCCTATCTCTTTTACTAGCTTAGTACTTATAAAATTTAAAATAAACTTTATATTTACTAAAGTTTTAATATAGTTTGTATTTATTACTCTAGTTTTTAGAGTAACTATCTCTTTAACTTAATTATATAACTAATTAAATAAACTACTAATATATTTAATTTAAAATATTTTTAATAAGTAGCTTATAATAGTTGTAATATAAGTAGTAAATACTATAATTCCCTTTTCCTTTTTCTTTTTTTTTACTTAGGTTAATAACGCGACCTTAGTAGTTACTTTCTTAAACTTAAAGGCTGCTAGCTTATTTTTATACTAGTAGTTAAGAGTATAATAACTCCTTTTACTCTAATGGTAATATATTAGTATACTAATAAAAAACTTTATTTTAGTTAATAGTCTATTAGACTAGTTAGTATCTAACTATATCTATTAGTTTTATTTAAAGTATTCTTAGGGTTTAGTAGATTTCTCTATATTTTATATATATTTTTTAGGCTCTTACGTTCTAGGATTACTAGAATTAATTATCTTTATATTAATAAAAAGTTAGCCTTTTCTTCTATTATAGTAATAGTATTAATTTATTATTTCTCTAAAAGCTATAGTCTAGCCTAAAGATTATAATTTAAATAGTTTATAAAGTTTTAAACCTATTACAGTTCTTTATTAGTCTTAAGTATATTTAGCTCCTTCTAAAGAAAATAGATATAGTTTATATTTATATACTAATCGAATAAATAGTGTGGCTGTGGTGACTGTATAGGCAACTAAAAGGGGTTTTAAAAAAGAATGAGTATATGCATGTCTTTATTAAATATAGTTTAAAAATTCTATAAAAAAAACTACTTAAACTACTAAATAGCCTACTTAAACTTAATTTTAATTTTATTAAACTATTATAGTAGTTCTCTAAGGACGTTTAATATTTTAATTTTTAAATAATCTTAAGCCTTTTCCTAAAAGAGATTAATACTAAGTTTTAAAATAATATTAGCGTTTTAGATAGTTTATAGGGGATTATTAATATAGGTAATAATAAATTTAATTATTAAAATCTCTATTAGAAAATAGGTTAATAATTAATAAAAATAAAATTTATAATTATTCTTATAAAAGTTAAAGTTATATCTATTTTTTTATAGATATAAAGAGTCTGTAGTATTAATAAATATATAACTAAAATAGAGGCTAAAATAATATAATTTTATAAAATAGTTAAGTTTTTTAAAATTACGACTTAGTCGTCTATATTAACATAATATTAAATATTAAATAGTTATATTATTTTCTTTTTATTTTTAATATATTTAAGTTAAGTATATACTTTTTTAAAGTTAGTAAATAATAAAAGTTTTAATTATAATAAGGATATCTAACTATAATAATTAGTAGCTACTTATACCTGTTTATACACTAATAGGCCTAATGAATGCATCTTAGTAGTTTATATAAACCTTTAAAAATTGTAAATATTAAAAATACTAAAAAGAGATTTAAAATTTTCTGTAAGTTTTATAATAATTTCTATATTTTTTAAAACTAACGTATTATATATAATAAAATAATAAATTTTTTTTAAAGCTATATTATACTTTATTACTTCTAAAAATAGAAAAGTAATTTAAATATTAAAACTTAGTAGAGAGTAGTAATATAGTATAATATATAAAATAAATTAAAAATATATTATCTATAAGAGTAAAAAGATAAGTTACTACTTAGCTAAAGCCCTGTAGTATAGACTATATATTTCTTATTATATAAGTATACTTCTATCTAAAGCGGAAATACCTAAATTATAATAATTATAAAGGTTTAATATATAAATATTTAAAAGTAAGTATAACTAATATTATACTCGCTATAGTAAATAATATAGCGGATCTTAAGAATTCTAGATAAGTTAAGAAACTAGCTATTAAAAAAAACAATCTAAGCATCGCTTAATAAGTACGTAAAGAATATTTAGTTTAATAATTTAAATAATAACTAATACGAGTATATAGAATATTATTTACGTAAGAAACTAATCTAGTAAGTACTAAACTATATAAGATACGCTGCGATTAACAACAGTTAAAGATATAATTAAATAAATATAACTAGTTATACTATATAAATTAGCCTCTACCGGACAGCTAATATAATATTTTAAAAAATAGATTATATACTCTTATTAGTAGATAGATATAGATAAGTATAGTATTTTCTTAAAGATATAAAAAGCTATAAATTATATTACTTAATAAGTTATATACTAAATCTTAGTAATTATATAAAACTTCTTATACTTTAATACAGATCTTAAAAAAATAATTAATATTATACATAATTATAACTAAATATAAAGAAGATATATAGGTAAAATAATAATTAATTATTATAGGTAATACTATATTAACTTATTATAATTAAGTATAATAAATGCGTCTTTAGTGTAACGTGTTAATATATAATTTATACTATTTCTATCTTCTATTATTATATTTAGGATATCGTAGAGCCGTTTTATAGGAATCTCTATAATAACTAGTAGTTATTTCTTTTTAAAATATAGGTACTATACTAAAAGTGCAACTTTATTAAAAAAAAAATAGCAAGTAAAAAAATAGTAAAAAAATATATAGTATATGTATATATATATATATATATATAAATTATTTATATAGTAAATCTTATTTTATAAATAGATAAAGTAGTAATAAAAGAAAATTTAAAAATAATAAAAATTATAAATAAAATATACTAGTTTTATAAGATATAAATTTATAAAAAGATTTTATAATATACTATTAGTTAAAGAGATAAAGTAAAATATTATAAATATAAAAATTTAACGTAATAGATATTATAAAAAAATACCTCTAAGCTTACCTTACTAGCTAATAAGGTTTTTAAAATAAAATATTTATTTCTCTTTTAGATATAAAAAATACGGCTTTTTAGTTTTTTTTTATATAAATAGTTTTAATTTTTGAATTTTAAAAACTAATACTTTTTAACTTATATTTTCTTTATAGTTATAAGTTTAGTGTTTTAAAAGTAAAGAAAGAATTTCTTTGTATATTTAATAATTAAAAATCTTATTTTTAAACCTATAGTTAATTTTTTAATTTTATATTTTAAAGCTCCTAATTATATACATTTAGTATCTATTATTTTAATTATACATAAATAATAAATTATATTATAAGTTATTAAATGTTTAATAAGTCTTATAACTAATAGTTTTTTAAGTATTATAATATCTAATACTATTATATTTTTTTTAATAAATATTATGTATCTGACTAATTCTGTAAACGAGCTAATATAGTATATATAGTTTATAGTATAATATACACTTTATAGTATTTAGAATCTTATTAACTTTAACCTTAAATATTTTAATAATTTTATTAATTCTTTTCTAATACTAGAGCTTTCTTAAATTATAGGGGGATAATATTGTATAAAGACTAATCTAAAAAGTTACCTTTTTTAAAGTTATATTACTTGTTAATTAGTAAGCCTAAAAATACACAAAAAATACGGTGTTAAAGAGAAATACTAGCTTATTTTATTTACCTACTTAGCGGTTGCTTACTAAGGGGTTTCGGAGTAACTAAGAATTAGTAAAATTAATATATTTTTAGGACTAAATTTTAGGCTATTATCACTTTTTATTTAAGATATAAAATTGGCTTATTTTTATATATATTATAATAGTATCTATAATATACATATATATAAAATATTTTTATATTTTTATATATTAATTATATAATTATATATAAAAGTCACTTTTTTAAATTTTTAATAATAAACTAGTCAATAATAAATTATTAATATTTAGTATAGTAGCCTTTAGTTTCTATAACTACCTTATACTAATTAGGAAGAGATAAAATATAATTATTAATAACTTTTTATAGAATTTTATACTACTCTTTATTAATAACTCTTTTAAAAGCCTTTATACTTTATAAACTAGATCCTATCCCTCAGTTAGTCTTTTTATTTTTATTTAGTCCTTGTGTTAAATAACTTTATATAATTTTTATAGGGACTAAATTAGGACTATAGGCTGGGTAAAAAATAGTATAATTCTATTATTTTTAAACTAGTTTAAAACGTCTATTATTTTATAAATAGGAACGTTATCTTATTAAAATTACTAACCTAAATTTATATTAATATAAAGTTTATAATTATAGTATAATATAATAATATATATATATATATATATACTATTATATTAATAAAAAAAGAGATAAAATAAGATTATAAAACTTACTACTTTATATAGAGAATTTAACTTTAGGTATAAAAACTTTATTTATATAGTCCTTACTAGTAAAAGAAGTAAAAGAATTAGATATTTTAATAAATACTAAATTACTTTTACCTTCTACCTAAATTGTATCCTAAACTTATAGTTTAAGGTCTTATTCTATAAAATAATTAATATAATTAATATTAAAAAACTAAAACCCTAACTTAAAAATATATAAAAATTTATATATTTTAATAGTTTAAAAAGTTAGAATAACGTACTTTATAATTAACTAATAGCTAGTTCTTTTCTAACTCTATTATTACTCCTTTTTCTATAATATTATCTATTTTAGTATCTCCTTTATATTACTTATTTATTAGAACATATTATCTATTTAAATTTATATTTTTTATATTTTTTATATTATCTTTAGCGTATATTAATCTTTTTTTAGCGTTATCTTTATTTATTATTAGTTATTTTTACTTATATTAATAGAGTTACTCTTTTCTTTTAAAGTTCTTTATAACTATCTTTTTATAATATTTACACTATTTTCTATTAATAGTCTTTTATTTTCTTTTTTAAAACTTCTAGTTAAGTTTCTATTAATAACTCTTTTATCTCTTTTAGTAAACTTTTTAATACCCCCTATATAAACTTTTTATATATTATAATATTTATCTTTATTATTATTTTTAATATTTTCTTTTTTTTAATTTGTTTTATAGCGTTATAAATACTTTACTAAGGCTTTTTTAAAATATTAGTAATTAAAAAAGGAGAAGTATTTTTAAAAGTAAATTAATTTTATATTTAAGTTTTAAAAGATCTAGCACCATTTTAAAAAAATAGGAGTTTAAGTTTATAAAAGTTAAAAGATATTATAATATACTATAATATTAATAATATATTATATAATAATTGTTAAAAGTAAGTCAAAAAGGATGTAGGCTAGCCTAAAAGTAAAGTAACAGTATAAGGATGTGTGTGCTTTTACTATATACACGGGTACGAGGAGGCGTGTAAAAGGGGAGATAATAAAGGCGTATATTATATAATTACTAATTATATAAGCCTTAGCACTATTTTTATAATTAATATATATATATATATTTATATATTAATCGAATAAATAGTGTGGCTGTAATAGCTTAGGGCGACTAATAGGGTTTTTAAAAAAAAGAAGTATATATATACCTTTATACTTAATATATTAAAAAAGTTAGGTAAAATAATATTAAAAAAGATATAGTATTGTACTAGCGTACTAGTGTACTTAGCGCGCCCCCCTAAAAAAATATTAAATTAAAAAAGTTTAAAAGTTTAGTTTAAAAAGTCTAGTATAAATATTATATTTTTTAAAGGAGAGATACTATAGAGTATAGCTACTACTATTATCTATATATCTCTCCTTAATTTTTATTAATAGTATAACTTAAGGTTCTAAATTATTTATTAAAAAAAATATACTATCTAAAATATTTTTTTAATGGAAAAGATACGTGCCGGAGCTTTATATATTATAGTTATATTTATTTATAATATATAGTTATTTCTACTCTTTTCTTAACTAATATTATACTTATTTAGATTAATTTTAATACGTCTACTATTTTAAATATATAAACTATTTCTATTATATCCTACCTAAATAGTAATATATAATAAGTTTTTTTAGATACCGCTAAGTATTTTATATATAAAGTAATTACCCGATTCTATAAAAGTACTATTTATTAATTTTACGTAATTTTAGATAATTAGTATAATAAGATAAACGGCGTAGTAACTTTATTAATAGTAAAAGCTATAAAATTTAAAAATCTAGAGTTAGTAGCGTTAACTAATATAAAGGTAATAGTGTTAGTAAAAGTAAATAAAAAAACTAAAGTAGATATAGTACCGTACTAGTTATAAAAAATAAAAAAAAAATAACGTATTAATATAGCGTTTATAATAAAGATACGTAGTCTAGAATATAAAGCGTAGTTATATAAAGTACTACTAGGCGTATTAGTAGTAAAGGTAAAAACGTTATAAAAAATACTAATTAATATTTAAAAGTATTAGGAGGGCCTATATATAGTTTCTTTAGTGTGTAAACTAAAGAAATAAACTAGTAAATAGACGTATTTAGTACCGCGTTCTTATTATAAGTAAAAAAGGAAATATAATTATAAATAAAAAAAATTATTAATTATTATTAAATACTATACTACCTGTATATATATAGGCGGAGTAAAAAGTAATAAAAATAAATATAACCTCTATTTTATATAAAAATAAAGTTAAAAAAGTAACTAATAGGTTATAATAGTAGTTATTAACTTTTATAATTAATATAATTTTATTATTAAATTACTAAAATACTTTAAAAATATAGTTACGTAATCTAGACTAGACCTAAAATAGTATAGTTAAAATTTTAGTTAAATATATTTACTAATTATAAAGTTATAAGAACTAAAAAAAGGGATTAAAAAATTTATTATATTTAGGGAATTTTAGTTTATTATTGGTAATAAATAGGACGTTACTAAAATTCTAATATAATTCTTTTTAACTTTCTCTTTAACACGATATAATTATCGTATTTTTAGACTTAGTAATTAATTTTATATAAATTTGTAAATATAATAACTTTTTAAATTAGTTTTTTTTAATATTACCCCGCTGTATAAAAGCGTTTAAAGTAGAAATTATAAAAATTTACTATAATTTTACTACTAAAGTAAACTAAATAATAAATATTTAAAACTAAATTAGTATAATAGTAAATTTAAATCTAATATACGCTACGAAAATATACTATACTATTAAAAAAATATTTTAACTTATTTATTTATTTATTTATATAAATAACAGCTTTTAATTATTAATATAGTAAATAAGAATATTATATAATAATAATATTCTACTTATTTTTAAAAAGTAAAATATAAAAAAAAATTTTAAGTTATAGTATTATAAATAAAAAGTTTTTTATATAAAAATAAAAATATATAAACTTAGTAATATATAAAATTAATTAATTATTACTAACTTTTTTATAACTATTAGTAAAAAATTAATACCTAATTAAATAAATTATAAATATATATAATTTAAGTTTAAAAATTAATACTTAAAAATAAAAAGTTCTTTTTAATAAAAATTAAAAAATTCTTTTACATAGTATTATAAAATAAAATTATTAAATTAACTTTTAAAAATTTTAAGATTTTTATAATACTTAGTAAATAAAATCTATCTTTTTAATAAATAGCTTATAGCTAAAAAATAAAAATAAGTTATATTAATATTTTTATAAATCTAAAATATACTATTAAAAACCTACTAAATACTATTATCTATAATTAGTATTAATAAATACTTATATTAGTTAAACTATACTACTTTTTAAAAAAAAAAATAAAAAAAGCTTTTTAAGTATTTTAAATTTAATAAATTTATAGCTCTTTATAATATACTTAAGTAAAAGGGATAGTTTAAGAGAAATACTTTATAGAGTAAAAAGTTTAATACCGGCTTCCTTTGCGCACGCCTTCAGCGCAACACCCCGCGCACGGCAGCACAATCCTGCGCAAGAGCTTCGCACTTCGTCACGGCACCTCGCGGCGCCACTCGCGACCGCTGACAATAGTTGTTGTTGCTGCTATCTATCGGCCTGCGCCAGCGCGCCCGCTGCGCACGGCCACCCCACCCACACCCTTGCAGTCACTACCCACCCCGGACAACGCCTAGGACCCCACCTCACGCCCGAGGATGCACCTTCACTGCCGACAAGTCGCAAGCCAGACACAAGAAAGAAGACCTCGCTACCGAACCGGCGATGCGTCGCCGCGCCGCGCAGCTTAGTGTTCGCCGCCGCCACCGCCGGCCGCGCCCGCGGTTTGTTGTTGCTGGATCTAAGCTTTATCTAGAGCCGAAACCACCGGCGCCCTTAATTAGTTTTACTAATATTATAATTTAATAATTCTTTTAAAATATTTATAATTTAAAATTTTAATTAATTTTTAACTATTTTATAAATCTATTATATTAGATTTTTATTTTTATAATATTTTATTTTATTTTTTTAGTTTATACTACTCTATAAGTTCTTTTTATAAATTTATATTTTATAAAATAAAATTACTTTACCTACTATTCTTAATTTTTTTTAAGTAATATTTTAATTATTTATAGAATAAAATCTACTATATAAAAAATTTATATATATATATACTACGTATCTTTTTACTATTTATTTACTTACTATTATACCTACGCGTCTTCTTTACTTCTAATTATTTTTATTTATAATTTTAGTTTTCCTCTTAAAATCTGCGTTAAAGTATAAAAAGTTTTATATAATTCCTAGAATTTAGCGCGCGACTTATCGGGTAATTTATGGCTTACCCCTTTTCATTCACTTAGTTTAAGTTTCCTGCGTCTCGTTTGGTAGCTCGTGTGCCTGCGCGCGCGTGTTTTTTCGGGCTTCCCATGTTTGCATGTCCGCTGACCACTCTCTCATACGTTCTTGTTGCGATTCCGTCCTTCTTCCCGAATGGAACGATGACTCGTCTAGTGATCCACGCATCCTGTAGTGGCGTGAATGTTGGTCGTAGTCAACGCGCAGCGATATCGTCGGCCTTGGCCGTACGAACCAATAGTCGCTGTCCGGTGTGTTTTCCAGGACGCTGTTGCGCAGCTCTTCCGCCCAGAATCGCCACTCCGCCGTGGCTCTTCGTGCGACGGACTCCATTCGGCGTACCAGCGTCCCAATCCGGATTCCACGTTCGTCTTCCACTCCATCCAAGGGTCGCAGTTCTTCATTCCATACCGAGGTTGCGGGGCTCCTTATCTGCAGCCACAATGTCTTGAGCGGCGGCTCGGTGATGAACAGGTCTTCAATGATTTTGAACGCCGTGGACGAGACAACCTTGTAGTCAATCGTTCGACGACTAGGTATGGTGTGGGGCTGCAACGTGATTTCATAAATTCCGTTTCGAGTGTCAAAGCGCCCTGGGAATAGTCCAGCAAAGTGTGGGTTCAGCCTGAATTGAGTAAGATCGAGCCACTTTAGGATTGGTGGAGGTGCACCATCTAGAAGGCTTCGACGTCGCGCAATGTATTGTAGTCGTTCCGACTCCGGCTGCATCGGCTGGATGGCGGTATCGTTATTGCGTCCGTATTCCACGGGGTAGTCCAAACTTTGTGTGTGGTAAACGAAGTCAATGTCCAAGATGGCCTCAGTGCCCATTCTCGGGTCCTGTGTAATCCGGGCGGGGAAATAGCACAACGTCGGCTTGCTTGTTGTCCAAAGTCGGCCCATGGCCGCCTTTACTTTGGTTGTAACGTGGTCGATCTCGTCTTGTGTGACGCCTGTCCAGGTGCTTACGAGTTCACTGGCCAACGGCGACATCTCATCCAAATAGCGTACAGGGTCGAGTCGACTGCGCTCGCCGAATTCTAAGCGCTGAAGATCTGACAACATATTGTGGGACGTTACTCGCCATTTCCGAGATACGCTCAAGGCGACAAACTGCGTAGTAGGGCCTGCGTAGAGCAGTACCCTTTCTATAATCTCGCCGATGTTGAGCGCCGTCTGTGCATGTGTGCCTACGTAGGCGGAGGGGTCGCTGCGGGTTTCATCGGTGGACGTCTCGCCAAGGTCGATTGGTGTGTTGCTGTATTCTGCAATGCGCCTGTCGATGATCCCCACTACCTCATTTTTCCACCTGTCGATCTCACGGAGCTCGGACTCGGACTGGGGTTGCCATTGGCTTGGACGCTTGACTAACACTTGAGGGTATGCTGCCCGCCGAAGCTTCTCCATGGTGGCCGGATTGTCAAGATATTTCGAGGGGAGCTCTTGGAGACCAGTCATAGGAAAGTCTGGTTCCAGGTCCTCCCTGGAGGGCTCCATCCTTCTCGATGCAGACATGACGTCAGTTGCGGCCGCTTTGCGTCTTGAGCGGCGTTGTCCAGTTGCGCTCGGGCCGGCGTCATGGAAGGCGTGCGCTCGGGCTCAAAAAGGTCCAATATCGGCGCGGTGCGACGCGTGTGTGATATCGTCGGCGTATGAAGAGCGGGCGGATGTGCGTCAAGATTGCGGGCGGCGGGGTACCGTTGAGGGAGCGGCCTAGGCTGCGAGCTTGCGCAAGACGCGGTGTTGAGCGGAGTATGGCGACTTACAGGGGGTCGTGGAGGGGTCGGGGACAAACCGTATCACAGAGGCCAGGACAGACTCCGCACGGCAGAGAGGCGAGCAGACTGTGGTCTGCGGCTGCTGCTACCACTGCGGGGAAAGGGAGCTCGGCGGCGGGGCGCTTGACGGCAAGGCGAAGGACGACAGCAGGTGGCCGTAGAGTGGCGCAGGCGGTTGGATGGCGCGCGGGCAGTAGTGATGGCGGATGAGCGGAGGCGTATCTGCTGCTGCTGTAGACGTGCCTGGCGGATGCTCTGTTGAAGAAAGAGAGGTGGAGGGTGATGTTCCCTGGGGAGGGAGGCTGTTGAAGGAAGAGAACAAGGTGGGGCGGTACATCTCCATTGTAGTGCGGAGTGTTGAGGTGGAGCGTCAACTGCTTGGTAGCGAAGGGTGCCGCAAAATTATGTAATGTGTGCTAGTGCACCAGACCGGGCAGCTACAACGGCGCCTCGGATCAAGGATCGCAGAACAGGAAAACCTTTCGCAACTTCAAAAGCCAAGTGCAGGGCACATCCGCTTTGTGCGACACCTTGAAGCGAACTTGGAGAAGGCCTTCGCTACCAGTTGCCAACGTGTCCCTACGCGTCCGCCACAAGCTCACAATGTGCAGTTCCACACTTCTGCCTGGGCATAAACAAGGTCGTGCCAAAAACATTAAGAAAGTCGCGGAAATGCCTGCAAGAACACTGTGGGCAAACGTGTTGAGCGTTTCCGGCCTATGACTCGATTCAACGTACCTCACGAGCGCCCTATTACTGGATCCTCTAGGCTTTATCTGGAACTGAAACCACCAGCGCCCTTAACTACTTTAACTAATATTATAACTTACCTATATCTTTAAGATATTTATAATTTAAAATTTTAATTAATTTTTAACTATTTTATAAGCCTATTATATTAGATTTTTATTTTTATAATATTTTATTTTATTTTTTTAATTAATACTATTTTATAAATTTTCTTTATAAATCTACGTTTTATAAAATAAAATTATTTTATCTACTATTTTTAATTTTTTTTTTTTTACTATAGCTATTTATAGGCTAAAATTATTAACTTAAATAACTTTTTTAAGTATATATACTATATATTTTTTTATAATTATATATTTTCTCTATTACTAGCTATTCTTATTTATAATTTTAGTCTTTCTCTTAAAATTTGTGTTAAAGTATAGAAGTTTCTATAGAATTGCTAGGATCTAGCGCGCGACTTGTCGGGTAATGCCATATCTTCTCTAGGCGGTGATAACACGTGTGCGCGGCAGCCGTGCTAGTTGGAAGTTGATGGATTTGGCGGGATATGGTGTTGAGCTTGTGGCCTGGGTGGGAACTGTGGTTGACGGCGAAGGCGCGAGCCATATCCTTGGCGCCTCACAGCATCGCGCTGTTGAGTTGGAATCGTTGTATTGTTGAGTGCCGAACCAAGCATCCTCTCAGAGCCAAACCCACACCGCAGCTGCGCCGTCACACCGGGAAATTTGGCCCCGGTAGCTTTTTGCGTGGCTCTCAATGGGGTAATGCTGCTCTCGGCTGCCTTCGTGGCAGCAAGCATTTGGCCTCCTAGATTGCGGCCCGAGTGAGGATGGCAAACCGACTGATAATGTACCCGACCTATGTGCGTTGTGTCAATGTCCGCCAGAGAGCGCTGACCGAGGGGCCTCACAAAGAGGTCTCGTGCCGTCAGCATGGCACATTTTGTTTTTGAACCAGTCAAGGCGGGGTACCATGGACACGAGATATCGCAATGGAAAACACAAACCTGATTAATTGAAGCATAATTACATGATACCTATACGGAAGGAGAAACAAGAGAAACCACCCCCAGCTCCGCAACTCGATCATTCGTCGTCGCTGTCGCTGTCCTGCTTGTCGCTGTCCTGCTGCTTTTGCCCCCCCCCCTTTGCCCCCCTCTTCCGATCCTCCTCTTCCTTCTTCTTCTCCTTCGCATTCTCGTACATTCGGGCCTCCATCACACCTGGCAATTGGCCAAGTGCGGAATCCATTTTGGTGTTCGCGAACACGAACACGTTGTTCAGCATAAGCGATACGCTCGGTGGTGTCCCCTTCTTTCCCGTCGTCTTGAAGGCCACCTCCACCATGCCTTCCATGCCTTCATTCAGTAGTATTCTGTCAAACTTGGAGCGGCGGCTCATGCGGCGCTCGGGCGTTCGACAATCACCATAGGCGCGGGCATCCCATACGTTGGGAAACGAAGTGGCACTTTCCAGAATTAGTGAACAGCTCCAAGGTGCACAGTTCGTAGCATACCGTTGTGTAGGGTTCTCTTCCCATGCTGCAAGCGATTTCATGGATATGTTCGCACAAATCGTTTTGTCCAAATTGTCCAGTGTTTCGCTTCGCACGTCAGACCTAGGAAGCAACCGACCCGTCGAATTGGCACTTACGTCTTCGCGGCCGGGTATGTGTTTCGGATCCGCTCCCATAGAAGCGTCAGCTGTTGGCGGCTGCGCTCGTCCCGTTTTATGTAGCAGGAGAAGTTCCATTGGTCAACTTTCGATTGACCCTCCTTCTCCTTGGGCCGATCGTGGAGTCCCAGGTATCCGGTGATGCCGAAGCGGCCGGTGATGCAGGATTTCAGCTGTGGATCCGAGTCAGCGGCTGTATGCCAGCGCGACGCGAGGGTTTTACCGGTTGTTTTTTTTCCTGGCCTCCATCGGAAACCCAGATGATTTGGTCCACCCCGGATTTACGTCGGGAAAGGTTGCTCCCATCCGGCTTGACCTTATGGGCACGGTCCCTGTATCGGTCTAAGTGGCGGTACATGGCGGTGGTCTCCCTGCGTATGATTAGCGGCGTATCAGCTGTGGTTGCAAAGCCAACATACTGTGTGACGGGGAGGTCCAATTTGTTATCGTCCTCATCATCGTCGTCTTCGTCGTACTGTGGTTACAAGGGTAAGTATGGTCACTTTGCCACTGTGGACCTCGTGAACCGGTTTACTTACTAAAATAGACGCTAAGCCTAATATAGACTAGTATATTATTTAACTAACTTTTTTAAATATAAAATTTTTATACTAGTATACTTTTAGTTTAGACTAGTTACACTAGTATATATTAAGCGTAGTATATATTTTAGTAAGTAAATAGGTTTATAAGGTTTATAGTAGTAAAGTAACTATACTTACTTTTATAACTATAGTATACTACTATAAAACCGCTTAAGGTAGGCGTTAATTACGGGATCGTACCGGCGGAATTGGGCCCTATATAATTTAAGTAATAGTTTAGAGATATTTTAGTATAGATTTTATTTTATCCTTTTAGTTAGTTTTTTTTTTTTAAAAAAAAATTAGCCTTTTATATTAAGAATACCTAACTATTTAAAGAAAGTACTTTTATCTTTTAAATAAACTAGAATAAGCTCTTTAATTTTTTAACTAGGTTATTATATTACTAAATAGTTATTAGGAATTAGGGTAGAGTAGTAATATAGTATAATATATAAGATAAATTAGGTATATATTATTTATAAAAGTAAAGAAATAAATTACTACTAGACTAAAACTCTATAGTATAGACTATATATTTTTTATTATATAAGTACGCTCTTACTTAGAGTAAAAATATTTAAATTATAATATTATTCTCCTTTTAGGACCGCTCTCGGCTTAAAAATAAATAATATAAAGGCGTATAGCCTAAGTATACTTATTTAGTACTTTTTAGACTATTTTAGTACTATAGTATTAAATATTAAAATTAGGTTTTTTTTTAAGGCCTTTCTTTACGGGTTGCTATTTAGTAGTATTTAGTACTATTTATCTTTTACTATTTTTATTAGGTATAGTTAATTACGTAATAAGTTAATTAATAATATTATTTTACTGGCGCTAGCGTTTTAGCGCCTTTAATTATAAAAATAAATTTTAAAGACTTTTACTCCTACTTTCTATTTTAACTTTAACTCTTTTTTTTAAAAGTAAGTATTTTATATAAAGCGTAAAGTAGTAGAATTTAGTACTAATTATATTATATAATTATTTTAAGTTATAATTAGCCCTTCTTTATTATATTTTAAACTATTTTATTAAGTTTTAGTTTATACCGCTGTAATACCTTCTAAGTATTATACTTTTAAGGATTTTTATATTAAGTTAACTAAGAAGAATAGTTAGCGGATAGAATTACACTATATTAGTTATATTAAAGTTATAGCGTAGTATAGTATCCTAAATAATAAGTATTAGTACTTAATAGATTTTAATATAAATAAATAGGAATTGTCTATATTTAAGGGCTATTAAATAAAGACTTATCTTACTTATTTTAATAAAAATACTATTTATTATATAATAAGTACTAGTTTAGTACTACTTAGCACTATATAGTACTAATTATATTAATTAGTTACTATATAATAAGCTCTAGTATCTAAAGCAATTTAAGACTACTATTAGTAAGACTTTAGCTAATAATAAGAATAATTATTTTTATTTAGGCTAAAAAGCGTTTAATAAACACTGTATAAGGTATAAAGTTAATTTTATAAAATATAAGTATTAGATTATAGACCTACGCTATATTAAGTATCTTATAGTTTTTTAGAAAGGTTAATTTTATTATATAATTAAGTCTACTTCTTTTACGCTTTTTAATACGACTAAAGCGCGCTAAAAACTCTAAAAAAAAAAGAGGCTAATAAAAAGGTAAAATTAATTTATAAGCGTATCCTAGCGGACTTAAAAAAATAAGTAAATAGTTTATAAAGATTTAGGGTAATTTAGCGCTAATTATTATATAGTAGTAATATTAGATTCTTTAATAAATTTTATATATATAATAGCGCCCTTTATTTAATAAATAAGTATATAAAGTCTAGTATCCTCTTTTATAGTTATAACTATTTAAATTAGACTTTTAAAAAAAAGTAAAAGCGTATTAAGGCTAAAAATAACTTTAATAATTTTTAGTTAAGTTTTAAAAAGAGGAAGAAAAGCGTAAGTATTTCCTATAGTAGTATAATAGCATAATTTAAACTAATTTA
This sequence comes from Pleoardoris graminearum, assembly GCA_030770415.1. Lineage (NCBI taxonomy): Eukaryota > Fungi > Ascomycota > Dothideomycetes > Pleosporales > Didymosphaeriaceae > Pleoardoris > Pleoardoris graminearum. The sequence continues at coordinate 80,795 of JASEKS010000156.1, forward strand.
GTACTCTTTAGTATACTTAATTACTAATATATTTTTTTAAAAACTTAGTACTCTCTATAGGGTAGCTCTAACTAGTTTAAAAATTAAAAAAAACTATTAGGCTGCTAATACTACCGCTTAGCTTTAAACTTAAGTTTAAACTTTTATAATATTTTTCTCTTTAACTTCTTTTCGCTATAATAGTTATTTTACTTTTTAAATTCCTATTTTTATTAGTCTAGGTCCCGCTCTTATTAATAGTAGTAAAAATAAAAGGATTACGTACTATAATACTTAATTTAGTACTAATTATTATACTATAAATAGCGCGATACGTACTCCTAGTAGTTATATTTATTAATTAACTATTTTTCCTACTAACCGTAATTAAAAAGTTAGGTAGTAAAAAATAATATTCTTATAAATTTTAAATAGGTAATTAGATAAGTTTATAATTTTTTAAATCTTTATAGTTATTACTGTAATATATAAACTTTTAATATAATAATTTAGGCCGGATAGTACTAATTTATAATAGATATAGTTCTTATTTTACTATAATATACTTATATATTTTTTATAATTTTTTTATTATACTATTAAACTACTCTAACTCTTAATAGGGCTGTTTTTATTACTAAACTTTTTATAGGAGATACGTATAAAACTATAAAAGTAAAAAGTAATAATTTTATTTTAATTAGGGAATATAGGCCTAAAATAGTTTATTTTAAACTATTAGTTTATACTAAGAGTCTTTTTAGATTAATTTAGTACTTATAACTATTAAAAAGAAAAAAAGTAACCCTTCTAACTTCTTTAGAGTTTATATAGAATTACTTTAAATTATTCTCTCCCTTTTAAGAGGCCGGCCCTAGTTTTATTATACTAGTATACTTTTAAGTAAATTATTATTTTTTATAAAAAATCTATCCCGCTTAAATATTATTTAATCTAGTAAAGTTATTCTAAATTTTTTTAAAATAATTTTATATTATTTTTAAAACTTTTTTAGCGTTTTTATACTAATTAAGACTCTTAGTTCTTAAGTATTTTCTTTATCTAAATAGTTTCTTTTTTTAGCCTATACCTTTTTTGGACTAGTGTCTCGGCACTACACTTTACCTCTCTTTATATAATCTAAATAGTTTTACTATTTAACGAGGTATTTCTATTAATTAGACTCGTTATATCTATAGTCTATAATATATTTTATATTATATATATTATTACTAAATTAGCGTAATATATTAACTATTAGTTTTTACTTATATAGCAGTATACCTTAGGGTTTATATAATTCTAATAAAAAAAATAAAAAACTAAATAGACTTATTCTAGACTTACAAGTTTAATTTTATATATAATAGATAGACTATTTATATATTTAACTACTATACCGGGACCTAGCTATTTCTAGTTAATCTTTTTACTTAGTTTTATAAATTATATATAATAATTTAAAACTTAGACTTTACTCCTTATTTATAAGTTTAGTAGAAGACGCTTTTTATTTTAAAACGCTTTTTAGTACTTCTATACTATTTTTAGTTTTTATTTAGCTTTATTATAGATATTAATAAATTTAAAAACTAAGTAAAAAGCTTAGGGACTCTCTCTCTTACCTAGCGCCTATAAAAACTAATTTAGCTCTTTTAGGCTGTATCTGTAGTAGACTTAAAATAGTATATACTTAGTAATAAAATATTAACTATTATTATAGGCAAATTCTGCGCAGGAAATTTATAATATTTAATTATTTTACTTTAAATAATAAAAGATATAAAAATACTATTTAAGGGTTTTATTTTACTATTTTATCTACCTATCTATCTATAAGTAGAATATAGAAGATAGAATTTGCTTTAAATTTAAATAATAGTAAAAAGTATTCTAATATTTTACTTATATAAGTAGACTTTTATTAGATAGCACCGTCTTTAGATTTTTATAAAGTTTTATAACTTTACAGATTTAAAACTAGACTAAATTAATACTATTTTAATTTATTCTTACTAGCACGTAATAGACTATTTTAAAAAAATAGTTTATAATTATAAGAATTACGTTATATATAATTTTAGTAAAGCAATTAGAGGGTAGATCTATAATAAAATCTATAGTTAAATATTACTATAGTCTATTAAAAACTAAAAGCAGATAAAAAAGACTATATAGTTTATATATTTTTAAATTAGCGTACTAATAGCGCTTATAGTTATAAATATAGTTAAAAATATTTTTAAATATACTTATTTATATATATTTATACTATACGCGCTTAAGGGTTTACTTTATATTAAAATACCCTAAAAGGGGACTATTATAGTATTTTATAATTACCTTTACCTTATCTTTAGGTATATAGGGCCGTATTAGTTTTATTAATTTTAACTTAGCGCCCTTTAGACTATTTAGTTATAAATTATTATTACTATTTTTAAATAAATTTAATTTTTTATTTTTTAGGTCTATTAGATACTGTAAAATAATTATTTTCTTTTTAGGTAAATTACGCAGCCTAAAGTTCTAAATTTTTTTTATAAGTTTTAAGTTACGTTCGTAGTTTATCTATATATAAGTTATTATTATAAAAATTATAACTCTATTAACCTTTATAGTAAAAAGCTATAATAGCTTTTTTATAGGTACTATAAAGACTATATTACGTTTATACTTAGCTATTTTAAACTCTAGTATATAATTAGGGCAGTAAGATAGAGTATTAGCTAAATTTATTAATTCTATTCTATAAAATATATTAAAATTATACTTAAAGAAAAGTAAATATAATTATACTTAACACGGCGATAGAGTTTTTATTTATATAAACTATTATAGATTATTATAATTTATAAGAATTTTAAAATAAATACCCTATAAGTATTATTTCTAGTACTTAACACTTTTTATAATAGTAAAAAGTTTTTTATTATATATATTATAATAGTACTATATACTATCTAACTTTTTTAAATAAAAGTTAATTAACTACTACTAAAATAATCCGTCCTCTTTAAAAACTAATTAGCTTAAAATAGTACTAATAGCCTTATTAAAGGCGTTAGTTTTAATTTAAATTTATTTTTTATACTTAAAGTGCGATAGTATTAGTATTTTAAAAAAAATATTTTAAAAATTTCTAAAAGCTTCTCTACTAGTGTTACCTATATTTATATAAATACTTTTCTTTTTTTATAACTAGCCCGCTTTTAGCACTACTTAGCGCCTTTTAGATTAATTTAGTAAGTAGTAAGGCTAATTAGGAGAATTAGTTTATAAATTTATAATAGTAGTTTATAAAACTAATAAAAACGCGAATATTACGTATATAAATAAATTTAGGCTAATTTTATATTATTTTAACCTAACTTAGGTCTATAGAGAGGCCTTTAAGTAAAATAATAAAACTAAGATATTCTGTAAACGTAGTATACTAAAAATACTTTTTTAAATTTAAATAAAGTTTTGCTTTACGTAAACGCTATAATACCTTTTTTATATAATTTTTATATTCTTCTTTAGTATCCGAAAAGATAAGTATATTATTAAAATATATAATATAGGTTATATTAACTAATTTAGCTAGTATTTATAATATAAGCTATTAAAACTATATAGGTATATTTGTTAAACTAAAAGATATAACCGTATATTTAAAATAGTTATACCTTATACAAAATACGGTCTTTTATTTATTATTTTTTATAATATAAATATAATAGTAAGCTTTTTATAGGTTAAGTTTAGTATAAATTTATATTTTTATAAGCCGGTCTAGTAACTTTATAATTAGTAAAAAAGTACTATAATTTTTAATTATAATTTTATTAAGGCCTTTATAGTCTATATAGAGTCTTGAGCCGCCTTTTTTTTTTATAAAAAAAATAAAGACCTTAGTATGGGATTTTAATTGCTAAATCTACTTTTACTTAAAATATTTTTTTATATACTTCTTAAGGACCTCTAGTTTAGTAACTAAAAAATTATATATAAAATAATATAGAGGACTAGTACTAAACTTAAAATTAATTTTTAGATTATTTAATTTATAGTTTATAGAGATTTTAAAGTCCTTATCTAAAGCTAAATTTAAAAAATTAAAATATCTAAGTAGTATAGAGTACTCTTTATATCTATTTAGTTTATTTTAGACTAGAAATTCTATTAACCCTATTAGGTATATATATATTTAAATAGTTAGGTTATATATAGTACGCTTAAACTCTTTTACGCTTTTAAGAGTAATCTTTTTAATAAAAGTATTATTCTTCTTAGAGTTACCTTTAAAGAAAACCCTTTAAATAGTAATATTTATTTTTAAGTTCTTTTAGTTAAACTAAAGTAAGTCTAAAAAAATTTTATATTAAGGGAGATCTATAACTATAAATAAAATTAACTAAATTTAATTTTAACTATATAAGTTAGTTAGATCTATTTTAGTAACTATAGTATTATAAATAATTATATTAAAACTATTTACTATTTATACTAATAATCTATTAAAAGTAGTTACTTTTAAGCCTATTTCTTTTACTAGCTTAGCGCTTATAAAATTTAAAATAGACTCTAGGTTTACTAAAGTTTTAATATAGCCTCTATTTATAACTTTAGCCTTTAGAGTAACTATCCCCTTAAATTAGTTATATAACTAGTTAAATAAACTACTAATATACTTAACCTTAGGTATCCTTAATAGGTAGCTTATAATAGTTTTAATATAGGTAGTAAATACTATAATTACTTTTACCCCTTCCCTTTTTTTATTTAAGTTAATAACGTAGTCTTCTTAGTTACTTTTTTAGACTTAAAAACTATTAGCTTATTTTTATACTAATAGTTAAAAGTATAGTAGCCCTTTTTACTATAATAGTAATAAATTAGCGTACTAGTAAAAGACTTTATTTTAGTTAGTAACTTATTAGACTAATTAGTGCTTAACTACGCCTATTAGTTCTATCTAAAATATTTTTAGAGTTTAGTAGATTTTTTTATATTTTATATATTTTTTTTAGGCCTTTACGTCCTAAAATTACTAGAATTAGTTATCTTTTATATTAACTAAAAAAAATTAGCCTTTTCTTCTATTTTAGTAATAGTATTAATCTATTATTTCTTTAAAATTTAAAGTCTAGTCTAAAGATTTTTATTTAGGTAGCTTATAAAGTTTTAAACTCTTTAGGGTTCTTTACTAGTCTTAAGTATATTTAGCTCCTTCTAAAAAGGGTAAATATAATTTAGGAGTTTTATAGGAGACTACTTAAATAGCTAAATAGTTTACTTAAAATTAATTTTAGTTTTATTTAACTATTATAGTAGTCCCCTAAAGGCGTTTAGTATTTTAATTTTTAAAAAATTTTAAGTTTTTTTTTAAAGTAGATTAGTGCTAAGTTTTAAAATAATTTTAGCCTTTTAGGTAGTTTAAAGGGGATTATTAATATAAGTAATAGTAAATTTAACCTTTAAAATTTTTATTAGGAAATAGGTTAATAATTAGTAAAAATAGCGTTTATAATTATCTTTTTAAAAATTAAAATTACATTTACCTTTTTTTTTATAAATATAAGGGGTCTTTAGCGTCGGTAGACGTATAGCTAAAATAATAACTAAAATAATATAACTTTATAAAATAGTTAGGTTTTTTAGAATTACAGTTTAGTCGCCTACGTTAAAATAATAATAAATATTAAGTAATTACTTTATTTCCTTTTTATTTTTAACTTATTAGAGCTAAGCGTATACTTTTTTAAAATTAGTAAATACTAAAAGTTCTAATTAAGATAAAGGTATTTAACTATAATAATTAGCAGCTATTTATGCCTTTTTATACTCTAATAGGCCTAATAAAAGTATTTTAGCGGCTTATATAAAGCTTTAGGGAGTTTATATATTAAAGATACTAAAAAGGGACTTAAGAATTTCTTTAGGTTTCTTAATAATTTTAGTATTTTATAGAACTAATATATTATACGTAATAGGGCAATAAGACTTTTTTAGAGCTATATTATACTAAATTACTTCTAAAGATAAGAGAGCGATTTAAATATTAGGAATTAGGGTAAAGTAATAATATAGTATAATATATAAAATAAATTAAATATATATTATTTATAAAAGTAAAAAGATAAATTACTATTAGACTAAAACTCCGCAGCGTAAACTATATATCCCTTATTATATAAGTACACTTCTACCTAGAGCGGAAATACCTAAGTTATAATAATAATTAAACTAAACTACTAATCTATTACTTAATTAAGACTAGTTTACTATACTAGGCCTATTTAAATATAAATTTTTATTTTATCTAACTTCAGATAGTAATTTTTTAGTTTAAAATTTTATTTATATCTTTAGATATAATATATTTTATATAGGGATTTTAGTTTTCTATAACTTTATATTAATTTTTTAGTAATACTCTATACTTTTAAAAACCCTATTTTTTACTAGTAAAGTAGGTGTCTTTAAAAAATATTTTTAATAAGGAGAGGAATTAAATTTTAAATATATAAATAACAATAAAAATTTAAAAATTTTTATAAATTTAAAATATTTTTAGACACTTACCTACTATACTACCCCACCTTTAGTTAGTTAATTAAGTAAAGTTTTATATAAGTAGTATATATATAAATTATTAGTATAACTAACTAATAGTCGCGAGTTTATATATTATATAATATAAATATTAGTTTAATTTTTCTTTAAGCTACTCTAGAGCCTAAAGAACTTAAAAATATTTTTTTTTTAAAGAAGATAAATATTTTAATATTTTTTATAAAGTACACTTTAGTTAAGGAGTAAAATAGCCTAAAATAAAAAGCTTAAAAAATATTTAGATAGTAAGTAAAAGCTTATTTAATACTATTACTTAAATTAGTAATATAGAGTTTCTATTATTAAATAAAATAATTAAAATCACTATTTATAAAATACGAAAACTCATAAAGAACTATAATTTAACTATTTAATAGAGTTAAAGATAATATAAATTAGATTTTAAAAATCTTAATACACTAGAGAGTAAAAATAACAACTTACTTAGTATTTATATATTATTATGCCCTAATTTAGAGAGCGAGCTATTATATAATATAAAACTTATAAGTATTTTATTTAATTATATAAATAGCTCCTACTAGTATAATTTTATAAATATATTTATTTTTAATATAAATCTGGTATAAGAAGAGTGTAGAAAGCTTATAATTATTAATATTATAGTTTAAACTGCTATATAAACAAAGTTTTAAAAATAATATTTTAAAATAAAATTTATATATACCGCGATAAGCTTTTAAAAAAGCTAGTAATATAAAAAGTAATTTTTTTATATTTATTTAGTCCGGTCTTTTACTAGACTATATATAAAAAATAAAATACACTTTTTAAATAGTTAATTTAATAAATAGTTATACGCTTTAAAAGTACTAAATATTTACTTTTATTTAAATAGGTATTTACCTATAAGGTAAATTAAAATAATTATTTTATAAAATATAAGATACGTCTTATTAGTAAAGGTACTTTTTTAATAAAAAAATACGCTTTTATTAATATATACTATAATACTTCTAGTATACTACTTTTATATAGCTATAGTAATTATAGTAAAATTTAATTTAAAATTTTATAGCTTAATATAATTAGTACGTTTTTTAATGTACTAATTAACTCTTTAAATCTAGTATAGTATAAACTACTTAATAGTTATAAATAAAAAGATAAATATATAACGTTTAATTAAGTCTTATATAGTCTATATAACTTATTTATATTATAGTATAAAGAATTTTTTTATACTTTAGCTATGTTTAAATTTATTTACTTAAAAGAAGAGCTTTACTTATTTTTTAAGCGCCTTCATTGTCTCCCCTTTTACACGCCTCCTCCTACCCGTGCATATAGCAAAAGCACACACATCCTCATGCTGTTACTTTACTTTTAGGCTAGCCTACATCCTTTTTAACTTACTTTTAACAATTGTCTTATTTTTTAACGTAGATTATAAATTTTATAAAATTTTATATAGATATTATTCTACTCTTATACTATAAAATTTATTAGTAAAAAGCTTTTAAACAACGTAATAAGCTTTTAAAAATATATAAAATAGAGAAGCGTAAAACTATAAAATATTATTTTAAAATATAAGTAATTAAATATTAAATAGATTAAATAATTATACTACTCTATAATTTATATATTAAAATAATTATAAAAAAGTTTAAAGTAGCTAATTTAGTATATTTTTTAATAACGTCTTTACTATTTAAAGGACTAATTAAAAATAAAGAAAAAGTAAAAAAACTAATATTAAAATATAATAAAAGCGTATTAAATTTATACTTTATACTACTATTATAATATAACTAAATAAAATATTTATATTATAACTTAGGTGTCTCCGCTGTAAATAAAAGCGTGCTTATATAATAAGGGATATATAGTCTACGCTGCGGGGTTTTAACTAAGTAGTAATTTATCTTTTTACCCTTATAAAATAATATATACTTATTTATCTTATATATTATGCTATATTACTACCTAACTTTAATTCCTAATATTTAAATTAATTTTTTATCTTTAAGAGTAATTTAGTATAATATAGCTCTAAAAAAGTTTTATTACTCTATTATACGTAATACGTTAGTTCTATAAAATACTAAAAGTATTAAAAAATTTAAAAAAAATCTTAAGTCCCTTTTTAGTATTTTTAATACTTAAGTTTTTTAGAGTTTTATATAAGCCGTAAAAATACCTCTATTAGATTTATTAAAATATAAAAAAGTATAAATAGTTACTAATTATTATAATTAAATACTTTTATTTTAATTAGAACTTTTTATATTTACTAATTTTAAGAAAGTACGGGCTTAGCTCTAATAAGTTAAAAATAAAAAAAATATAAAGTAATTACTTAATATTTACTATTACTTTAATATAAATAACTAAACTATAATTATAGAAAACTTAACTATAGTATAAAATTATATTACTTTAGCCTCTATTTTAGTTATACGCCTACTAATACTAAGCGTCCTTTATATTTATAAAAAGAAGGGTAAGTATAACTTTAACCTTTAAAGGGATAATTATAAATATTATTTTTACTAATTATTAATCTATTTTTTAATAAAAATTTTAAAAATTAAATTTACTATTACCTATATTAATAATCCCCTTTAAATTACCTAAAAGGTAAAAATTATTTTAAAACTTAGTACTAATCTACTTTACAAAAAGATTTAAAATCTTTTAAAAATTAAAATACTAAATTCTTTTAGAGAGCTACTTTAATAGTCTAATAAGGCTAAAATTAATTTTAAATAGACTATTTAGCTACCTAAATAATTTTTTATAAAATTTTTAAACTATATTTATCCTCTTTAGGAAGAGCTAGATATACTTAAAACTAGTAAAAAATTTTAATATATCTAAAACTTTATAAACTACTTAAATAAAAACCTTTAGACTAGACTATAAAATTTAAAAAAATAATAAATTAATACTATTACTAAAATAGAAGAGAAGGCTAATTTTTTTTAATTAATATAAAAGATAACTAATTTTAGTAATTCTAGGACGTAAAAGTCTAAAAATAATAAATAAAATATAGGGGAATCTACTAAATTCTAAAAATATTTTAAATAAAACTAATAGGTATAGTTAGGCGCTAACTAGTCTAATAGGCTACTAGCTAAAATAAAATTTTTTACTAGTACACTAATTTATTACTATTATAGTAAAAAGGGCTACTATACTTCTAATTACTAGTATAAAAATAAGCTAGTAGTCTTTAAGTCTAAAAAAGTAACTAAAAATGCCGCGTTATTAACTTAAAAAAAAAGGGGGAAAAATAATTATAGTACTTACTACCTATATTAAAACTATTATAAGCTATCTACTAAAAATATTTAAGGTTAAGTATATTAATAGTTTATTTAACTAGTTATATAACTAATCTAAAAGAATAGTTACCCTAAAGGCTAAAATTATTAATAAAAACTATATTAAAGTTTTAGTAAATTTAAAATCTATTTTAAATTTTATAAGCGCTAAGCTAGTAAAAGGAATAGGCTTAAAAATAACTACTCTTAATAGATTATTAGCTTAAGCAATAAATAATTTTAATCTAACTATTTATAGTACTACTATTACTAAAATAAATCTAACTAATATATATAATTAAAATTAAACTTAGCTAATTATATTTATAGTTATAGATTTCTTTTAATATAAAATCTTTTTAGGCTTACTTTAGTTTAACTAATAAAATCTAAAGATAAATATTACTACTTAAAGAGTTTCTTTAGAGATAACTCTAAAAAGAATAATATTTTTATTAAAAAGATTACCTTTAAAAGTATAAAAGAGTTTAAGTATACTATACGTAATCTAACTATCTAAATATATATATACTTAGTAGGGTTAGCAAAAATTCTAATCTAAAATAAACTAAATAGGTATAAAGAATACCCTATACTATCTAAATATTTTAATTTTTTAGATTTAGTCTTAGATAAAGACTTTAAAATTCTTATAAACTATAAATTAAATAATCTAAAAATTAATTTTAAGTCTAGTACTAATCCTCTATATTATTTTATATATAATCTCTTAGGTACTAAACTAGAGGTTCTTAAAAAATATAAATAGAAATATTTTAAGTAAAAATAAATTTAATAATTATAATTCCTCGCCAGAGCCCCTATCCTTTTTATAAAAAATAAAAAAATAGTTTTAGGCTTAATATAAACTATAAAGGCCTTAATAAGATTATAATTAATAATTATAATATTCTTTTACTAATTATAGAGTTACTAAACTATTTTATAGAAATATAAATCTATACTAAATTTAACTTATAAAAAGCTTATTATTATATCTATATTTCAAAAAGTAATAAATAGAAAACCGTATTCTATATAAAATACAGCTATTTTAAATATATAGTTATATTTTTTAGGTTAATAAATATACTTACGCAGTTATAATAGCTTATACTATTAATACTAACTAGATTAATTAATATAATCTATATTATATATTTTAATAATACACTTATCTTTTTCGATACTAAAAAGAAATATAAAAATTATATAAAAAAACTATTATAGTGTTTACGTAAAATAAAACTTTATTTAAATTTAAAAAAGTATTTTTAGTATAGTACGTCTACTAAATATTTTAGTTTTATTATTTTATTTAAGGGCCTCTTAATAAACCTAAGTTAAGTTAAGATAACTTAAAACTAGTCTAAACTTACTTATATACGCGATATTTATATCTTTATTAGCTTTATAAACTACTATTATAGATTTATAAACTAATTTTTTTAATTAGCTCTACTACTTACTAAATTAATCTAAAAGGCGCTAAATAGCGCTAAAAATAGGTTAATTATAAACAGAAAGGAAAGTGTCTATATATATATTAGTAATATTAGTAAAAAAGCTTTTAAAAAGTTTTAAAATATTTTTTTTATAGTACTAATACTATTATACTTTAAGTATAAAAAATAAACTTAAATTAAAACTAACGCTTTTAATAAAACTATTAGCGCTATTTTAAACTAATTAGTTCTTAAAGAGAATAGATTATTTTAGTAGTAACTAATTAACTTTTATTTAAAAAAGTTAAGCGGCGCGTAGTACTATTATAATATATATAATAAAAAACTCTTTACTATTATAGAAAGTATTAAGTACTAAAAATAATATCTATAAAATATTTAATTTAAAATTTTTATAAATTATAATAATTTATAATAGTTTATATAAACGAAAATTTTATTACTACGTTAGATATAGTTATATTTACTTCTCTTTAAATATAATTTTAATATATTTTATAGTATAAAGTTAATAAATCTGGCTAATATTTTATCTTACTACTCTAATTATATACTAGAGTTTAAAATAGCTAAATATAAACGTAATACAGCCATTATAGAATCTATAAAAGAGTTATTATAACTTTTTACTATAAAGAATTATCGCGAAAAGATATCTTAGAGTTTATATTATTAGCTTATAAAACTCTTTAAAATAAAGGATTTATTCTTTTATATATATATATATTACGACCTTTCTGTGCTTTCTTTTATAAAAGTAGTCTTAATTCTTTAATTTTTAAATCTAGTAATTTTTAGCTTATTTTTTTTATAGTTATAAGTCTAGCATTTTAAAAGTAAAATAAAAATTCTCTCTACGTACCTAATTAGTCGAAATTCTAGTTTTTAAAATTCTAATTAATTTTTTAACCTTTTATTCTAAAGCTCCTAGTTTTATAAATCTAGTAAGTATTATTTTATTTATATACTAATAATAATCTGTATTTTTAGCTATTAAATAGTTAGTAAGTTTTATAACTAATAATCCTTTAAGCGCTATAAGAACTAAAGTTATTTTATTTCTCTTAACTAATAATATCTATTTTACTAATTTGGTAAGCTGGCTAACTTAATATATATGACTTAAAATATAGTATATACTTTATAGTATTTAAGATTTTATTAATTTTAATTTTAAAAACGTTAATAATCTTAATAATTTACTTTTAATACTTAAGTATCTACGTATTATAAAAGCGTTTAAAGCTAAAATTATAAAAATTTACTATAACTATACTACTAAAACAGCTATATACTAAGCCTATTTAACTAAATATACTACTATAGTAAATCGAGTAATAAGTATTTATAGTAAACTAGACAATACTTATTTTTAAAATAAAAGATAAATTAATACTATCTATAAAGTAAAACGATTAAAATCAAATATATATATAATAGGTAAGTAATTAGGTAACTTAGTTACGTAATTAACCTATAATTAGAAAAGATATATAAATTTTAATATTATAATATACCCCCTAAATAAGCTGTATTTAAGTAGTAATCCTATTTAACAATTACTTATAATAAATTCTAGTCTTTTAATATTTTACTATAAAGTTTATAGTATATATAATCTTTTTTATTAGATTTTCCCTTTATAAATTTAAATACTATTTATTTTTATAGTAAGTTTACTGCTCTAAATAATTTACTTAGCTAATTACCTATAGCGGCTTATTTTATTAATTTATTTTAAGTAAGACTTATTTTCTATATTATCTTATAATTAATTATTATTTTTTATTTTAACTAATTATATCTTCTATATTTAGTATATAGGTAAAGTTATAAGCGTAGTAAATAAGTAATAAGTTATATAAGTAAAAGTAGCTCTACTACGCTAGTTAGGTATAATAATTATTTAAATTATCTTTTTTTTCTTCCTTTTAGTTCGTAATAATTTTTATTATAATAGGTAATACTACTATTATTATTTTATTTTACCTATCTAAGTATTACTTACTAATTATAGAGTACTCTTAGATATTCTAGTATTTACTCTTTTATTTAAAACTAGTAGTAATATAGCGGCTATAGTTATAGTAGTTATAATAATTATAATAATTAATTTATAAAAACTACTCCCCCTTTTAATCTTTTTAAATTAAATAACGACGATAATAATAATTTTTTAGTTTTAAATAATAATAAAGAAGAGTAGAGTAGTAGTAGTTAAATAATTAGTAAAAGTAAAAAGAAACTAACTTCTAAACTTAGTAAGCGGCTTAATTTAAATTATAAAATTTATATACGCAGCGCTCTGTTTAGTAATATAATAAAAGTCTATTTTAAAAATTTTAATTTTATAGATACGCGCTACAATTATTACGTAATTTATATTAAAAAGTAAAAATACGCCTAGACCTCGATCTAGGGATATAAACGTAGTAAGGGAACTCTATTAAGTACTAAACCGTATACGCAATAATTAAAAGCTGACTACGTAATTTATATATATAATTTACTATATATTTTATTAATTATATTTTTATTATATATTACTAATTATTATAGTTTTATTAGTACCTATACTATTTATATAACTTTTATTAAACTTATAATTAAGTATAATACTAGGAACTCTAAAATAAGTAATTTATTTTTAATTTTAGTTTATAGATTATACTAATTTATTATAGTTTAATAATAGAATTATATCTGCTTCTAAAGCTATTTATAAAATTTTTTAATAGTACTAGACTTTTTTTGTATTAGATACGTAAAATAGTATTACTAAGTAATTAAGCTCTACTAGACTTTTTTAATTAAAATTAATATTTAGATCCTGTTTATAGTAGCTAAAGCTATAGTAATTTAGCTTATAAGTATTTTTTTAGGCGTATTTTAGCTATTACTAATCTTTATTTAGTACCCCGCTATTATTTATTTAAATAGTAGATAGGTAATAACCGTGCTTAACTAATAGGCTAAAATATTAATTAAAGGGACAATTTTCCTAGCTGCTTGAATAAAGCTATTTTAAATTTAAGCTAAAAGCGTTTTAATCCGTTCTTAACAGGCTATAATATATATATAAAATTAAAATAATAATAATATAATTATAATTATTTACTAAAATATTAGGAGATAAAGAGTAAGTTATACCTTTATAGCTAAAGTTCTTTTTTTTAACTTTTAGTTACTTTTATCTATTTTAAACTTTAAGCTAATTTTTCTTTATTTAGATTCTAAGCGGGCGTTTCTATTTTAGTAAAATTTAAAAGTATAAGCGTAATTAGCTATATAAACTGCTTAATAAGGCTTTAGCTATATTATAGTTGTAATTATTTACTCTTTTTATAATTAATTTTCTTTATTTTAGATTTGTTTTATTTAGATTTCTTTTATTTAGAATAGATAAAATTTAATAGGCTCTGTTCTCTTTACTTTTTACTTGCTTAATAATTAGTAACTATATATTTTATAAATTAAGCAGTTTTTTAAAATATATAAATTATTATCGCGTAAGTGCCTTTATTAATTTATTAGTTAATATATTTCTAGTTTATAAATAGATTACCTTAAATAATTTTTTTATATATTCTTAACGTAGTTATATATTTTAGATATTAATATAATATAATTAAGATATAATTTTTTTATTAGCTCTAACTATAAGTCTACTTATTTATTAATTATTATAATATATCTCCTAAAAAATTCTAAATTAAGTATAATTTTATAAATAAAGCGCGTTAAACCTATTACTTTTTTACTTATATACTTTAAAGGGATTAGCTTAGCTTTAATTATTAAAATAGTAATAGTAGTCTATTTAGCTACTTTTTAGAAAATTATACTTTTAAATATTATTATAATATAGCTATACGATAATCTTCTTATCTTAGAGTTATTAGTAAATAATACGTTTTTATAAATTATAAAATTAGGTTTATTATATTATCTATATTAAATCGCCTACTAGTAGATATAATATATATAAATAATTACTCTATTAATAGTAGTAAAATATTATAGGCTTAGATTTATTAGAAACTATAATAGCTTTAAAATCGTAAATATAATATTTAATTAAAATATAATTAATATATATAAAACTAATTTTATATATTTTTAATATTACTTAATATTTTACTTGAAAACTTCTTTAGTAAACTTAATAAGCTCCTTTAAAGGAAAAGGCGTTTTAGGGAAACTACTACTATTATTAAAATTAAATTTTTTTATAATCTTATTAATATTTATATTATAAATAGGTATAATTATCCTGTTTTTATAATTACATATTATTTTAATTATAAAAAACTATTAAATAGGCCCCTTAATTTTAATTTTATATTTTAAAGTAATTTAGTTCTAAAACTATTTTACTATTATTTTATAATTTTTATAATATAGTAGTAGAATATTATTTATATAAAAAAAATAAAAACCGTCTTTTTATAATTAAAAAAAAGATAAGACTTTTCCTTTAATACTATAAGCCTAATAGTATATAGTAAGTTTAAGAATTTTTTATATTAAATATAAAGCGAGTCGCGTAAGCTATATAATACTTAATTAAGTCTAACGTATATACCTTACTTCGTAAATTTATTAAGTAATTTATATATTACCGGATTCTTTATTAATATTAAAGTATTAATAAATATTCTAATAATATTATACTATAAAATCTGTAGGTTAAATTCTACTATAAATACTATTATAGTATAGAATAATCTTATTATAAGTATAGTACTATATATTAATTATATAAAATTAATTTTTTAAAAATTACCTTTAATAATAATATAAGCTTTATATATAATAAAATACTTATTTTAATTAAATTTATAGGTCTAGACTTATTTTAAGAGTAATAATTAGCTATTTACTTCTACTTTAATAATTTTTTTTTACGTTTCTTTTTTTAAAAGCATATTAATTTTAATATATAAGGCTTATTTAAATCTATTACTAAAAGGATACAAAGTAAGCTGCTTCTACGTTATAAATAGTAAAAAAAGATTATTTTTATATATATAATATAGATCGCGGCGGGTAGAGTAAGTAAAAAATAATATTTTAAATATTTTTTTAAATATTATAGCTATTATTATAGTAATAAAAGTAATATATATTTATAGTTTAGTATATACCTCTATAGCGATAAAAAAATATATATATATAAAATTAATTTAAAAATTATTATTTTATAGATCTGCGATTACTGTATAAATACTTATAAAATTTATCTTACCCTCTAGCTAATTACTTAAATTATTATTTTTAAGTCGCCTTCTATAGAGAGGTAAATTTATATATTTAATTTTAGATTTTTACTATTATATCCTTCTACTTAATTACGTTATCTAACTCTAATTACGCCTTTAGTAATATTAAGTTAGTAATATTTTTATTTTATTTATAGTAGTAGAAATGCTATTTATAATTTAAAAAATAGTTATAAAGTAATTATATTCTAAATTTTAAAATTTATCTTTAGGATTTAATAAACTAGTTTTTTTAGTTTTATATATTTTTTAATAGCTGTTAGGTACTATTTAATTTTTTATAAGATTACTTTAAGTAGTATCTAGCGTTAGTGTTACTTCTAGAATTATTAATTTTAATTATTTATTTAATATTATATAGATTCTTAAATAATTGCTAGCTAAGTAATTATTCTATATAGCTATTAAATTTTTAATAATACTAAAAAAGGCTTAATTTACTATATTTTTATACTAACTATAATTAGTATCCTTAAGTTTATAATTAGGATTTAGATATTTATTATTCTTTATCTACTTATTTAACTTGCTTAGT
Source organism: Pleoardoris graminearum (assembly GCA_030770415.1). Classification (NCBI taxonomy): domain Eukaryota; kingdom Fungi; phylum Ascomycota; class Dothideomycetes; order Pleosporales; family Didymosphaeriaceae; genus Pleoardoris; species Pleoardoris graminearum. Next base: position 97,950 of record JASEKS010000156.1, read on the forward strand.
AACTATATATTATTAAATACTACGCCTAAGTCTATAAATTTATTTTTATAAAGTACTTTAATAACTAAAACTACTTCTTTTATTAGGTATTCTATAATTAGATAGCCCCTTATAGAAAAGCTTTTTATTAAAAATAATATTTTAAGTTATAATTACCTAATTAAGTACTAGAACCTATATTCTATAAATATTAAATGTATAATAGTTTATTAAATACCTAATATAGCCCTATAGGTTTATTTTAAATTTATACTTATTACGGCCTACTAAGTATTTTTTATTTAAAAGATAAGTATAGTAGCTATATATATAAATTTTATTTTAATTAGGGCGTAAATCTGCTATTATAATGTGTATAATTATATCCTTTTACTATTTAAAATACTACTTAAACTAGCTATTAAGTTCTTTATTTAGTAATTATATTTTATAAAATAATAATAGACTTATTTTATATAACTATATTATAGTATTTATTATTTTAGGCTAAAACTTAATAATCAGATTAGCGCTTAATTATATATTAATTACCTTTAGAATTACTTTTTAATTTACTCTCTTAGTACTACTATTTAGCTTATAAGTATATAATAGGATTATAATAACTTTAATTTTTTAATTAGCTGCCTATTTTTTAAAGTATAAGTAACTATACTATAGTACTATAGTAGTATTATTATTTTAAATAAGTATATAAATTTTAAAATTATATTACGTAAAAAGTAGTTTAGTAAAGTCCTTAAAGACTTTTATAATTAATTTTAAGCCTTCTAAGTAAAGGTTATAAATATAAATCTTTCTACTAAAATTATTTTTTAGAATTATACTCTATTACTTACATAATCTACCTATTAGTATATTAAAAAGGTTTTATAATACTTAAAAAAATAGCCGTAGTAATTGTTTTTTTAGTTTTTTAAAAATTACTTATATTATATAACTGGTAGAGTAGTATACGTATTTTAAATAAGCTATATTATTAATTTTAATATTTTAAGTATACGGTACTAATACTCGTAATACTACTTTTTTTAAATATTTTAATTACTAATACTATATCTACTTACTATTAATACGAGAATAATTAATCTATAATTTTTTAATTTTATAATTATCTATTATAGTATTAAATATAGGGTAAAAGGTAATCGGCTTATATTTAATAAAGGTAAAGTTATACTTATATTATAGCTTTATTAGATATTTTATATATTTATATATTAATCGAATAAAAGGGTGTGGCTGTAGTGGCTGTATAGGCGACTAAAAGGGGTTTTAAAAAAGGAGAAGTATATGTATACCTTTATACTTAATATGTCGAAAAACTAGCTGTATTAAAATAATATTTTACTTTAGCGTGCCTATACGTAAAGTATAATTAAGATTTAAATATTAATTACTAATCTTCCCTAAATAAGCTTTAGAAATAATATTAATATAAAAGCTTTTTACTATTATAATATTTTTAAGTATTAAGTCTTTTATACAAGGGCTATTTATATTATATAAAACTTACTTTAGAATTTAGTTACTAATTTTAATAATTACTAATATTTATATATTAATTTTAATACTTTTTATTTTAGTTACTTTTTTAAACGTTTTAGGAATAAGTATTAAGGTATTATTAATAAGATATATAGTAGCACTATTATTTAAAATAATACTTTTTAAGAGAGAGTACGTAGTAAATATTATAGTACTATAAACTCCTATACTTTTTTTATCTAATATAAGTATTAAAGGGTTTACAATAATTATTAAAAGTAAATTAAAAAGAATATAGGCTAGCCTAAAAGTAAAGTAATAGTATAAGAATATATATACTTTTATTATATATACGGGTATAAAAAGGCGTATAAAAGGGGAAATAATAAAGGCGCTATACTAAAACTAATAAGCTACTAGCTATACTATAGCTAGTAGTAGCACGTATACTTCTACTAAAAAAGTTTTAATAAAGAAAATAAAATTTAGTAAAAACACTATATTAGAAGTATACTACTATAAAATAGGTTACGGCTACTTTATATAATATCTTCTTTATAATAGTTTTTACTATTATAAGTTATCTTATTATCGCAGTAGCTAAAAAAAATTATTTAAAATAAGTATTTTACGTACGTACTATCGCAGGTAGACTATTAGTTAGTAATAACTAACTAAAAATAGAAATACTAATACTTAATTTTTATATTAAATTTAATTCTATTAAGGATAAAATCGAGCCGGAAGCTTATCCTATTTATCTAAATAGACTTAATAAAGTTAATAATTATAAGACTGCTAAGACGTATATTAAAGACGTTTAAGAAATAATTACTTTATAGTACTTAGACTATTAGAATTCTATTTATACTTAGTTATACTAAAAGGAAAGAGGGGTTTTTTATATTAACGTTATATAAGCGCTCTATTTAGTTAAGTTATAGTAGACGGCGTAACAATATCTAAAAGTAATAAAAAATAAATAAAATCTACTAAAATAGTTTTATAAGTTTTAGGGGATTAGAAACTAAGTTAATAATAACTTATTATTATTATTAAAAAAGGACTAAGAGTTTTTATATAAGCTAATAGTTAGATTTTAAATACGGGAGGTCCTACGCGGTATACTAGTATAAAAAAAGTTATTTTTACCTTAAGTACTAAGCGCGGAGCGTAAAGGGTAAAAAGTAAAAAATAACTAAAAAGGTAACTATATAGGGTTAGTATATTTAGGGATATAGAAGCTTATAAAATATAAAAAGTAATAAGTATAAATAATAGCGCTTAGAGTATCGTAAATTAACTAGTAAATAGCGTAGTTAGTTATATTTTATAACTTTAAAAGTAACTATTAAATAGCTGCTAGAGCTAAGCTTCTAATAGTTATATAACTAACTTACTAATAATAAAGGGACAGTTTAACAAGAAGAATAATAATAATTAAGTAAATAAGTGCCCGCTTAAAGGGTTTATAATAGTAACTATAATTTTTTTTAGATATACTATTTTAGTATTAGTATATACTTTTTAATTTTTAAAACTTTCCTTTTTAATTTTTATTTATAGATTAGTATATTTAGTCTGTTATAAGTAATTAAGAATCTTCTTCTTAGCGGTGCTAAAAAGTATAATTAGTAGTAATTTTTTTAAATATTTTTTTATAACTATAGTTTTAAGCCTACGGTAATAAATTAGCTCTTAGTAGTAATAAATAGATTTTAAATATAAATAAGTAGGCTTACGCTTTGTTTAACGCTTATTTTAATTTTTACTAGTACTTAAATTAGTATTAGAGCCGCGTTTACTAAGCGTTATAAATACTATTAATTTTTTTTTATAATTAGTACGCAGAGACTACTACTAAAGTATTATAAAAAAAAACGTTCTTAATCTTATTTAAAGTTAAATAGAGTTATTTAAGTATTAAATTACGTGTAATATTACGCTTTATTAATTATATTAAGTTAAAAATAATCTTTTCCCTAATACGATTAAGAAATTATAAATAGTTATTTTTTTTATATAAAATATTTTATATATACGCGTCTTTTTACAAAGAAGTTTCTATTTATTATACTATTACTAAAGATTCTGCCTTTTATACTTAGTCTTTTTAAAATAAGTATAGTATTATACTTATATTAAATTTTATATATTAGTATTAGTTAGTGCGAGATTAGCTCTAAGTATATATATTATTTTTAAAAGTATTAGCTTTTAGTAATTAAAATTTTAATTATTATTAGCTCTAAAATATTAGAGTATACTATTTTATTTATCTAGTTTTTAAGATTCTTAAAGTAATTATTATTTATAGACTAATTAATAAATAGTGTTTTATATTCTACTGTTTATATAGAGTACTAGTTTACTTATATTTTATATTTTTTAAGATTCTTTTTATATTATTTTCTAATTATAAGATTATTAGTATTTAAAATGGGTAATTAAATAAAGAGTAAAAGATACTATAGTTAATAATTTTTTATAAGAATAATATTTTTTTTATTAGAGTTAACTTCTTTTTAGATCCCTTTCTATATAGTAAGAAATTAGAATTATATATACTAATTAGGCTAGCTTAATTAGCCTATTAGCTAATAGGGCCTTATTAGAATTAAGTTAGTTATTATAATAGACTAATTAGTAGATAATTAAAAAAGAAAAAAAAAGCTTAATTTAATAATTAAATACGTTAGTACAACGGTAAGAAATAATTAAAGTATATAAAAATAAGTATCTACTAGCGTTAAGTCGCGTAGAGAGAATCGTCCTATAATTTTAAAACGCTAGGCTTATAATTATAGTAAACTAAATAATACTTATTTTTAGAGGAAAAAGTAAATTAATACTATCTAGAAGATAAAATAATTAAAATCGAAAATATATATAATAGGCGAGTAATTAAGTAATCTAGTTACGTAATTAACCTATAATTAAAGAGAGTATATAAGTTTTAATATTACAACAGTATCTAAAACTAGATTAGTATAATAGTAGCTTTAGAGCTTATAAGCGCTACTTAACTATATTATACTATTAAAAGAGATATCCTAACGTATTTAATTATTTATTTTTTTAAATAAAAGCTTTTAACTACTAACGACGTAGCTAAGAATATTATATATTAATAATATTATACTTATTTAAAAAAAGTAAAATATAAAAGAATAGCTTCTAAACTATAGTATTATAAATAAAAAACTGATTATATAAAAGTAGAGGTATATAAGCTTAATAATATTTAAAATAAACTAGCTATTACTAACTTTTTTACTACTATTAGTAAAAAATTAGTACCTAATTAGGCAGAGTAAATATATATAACCTAAGTCTAAAAATTAATATTTAAAAATAAGAAGCTCTCTTTAATAAAAATTAAAAGAATTTTCTAAGTAATATTATAAAATAAAATTACTAAGTTATCTACTAAAAGCTCTAGAATTTTTATAATACTAAATAAATAGAGCCCGTTCTTCTAATTAAATAGTTTATAATTAAAAAATAAGAGTAAGTTATACTAATACCCCTATTAACCTAAAAAATACTATTAAAAACCTACTAAGTACTATTACCTATAGTTAGTATTAATAAATATTTATACTAGTTATACTACGCCGCTTTTTAAATAGAATAAAAAAGAGTTCCTTAAACGCCTTAAACTTAATAAATTTATAGTTTTATATAATATACTTAAGTAAAAGGAATAGCTTAAAAAAATACTATATAGAGTAAAGAGTCTAATAAGCTAAATTTCCTAGCTCTTTGGTATATATAGTAATTAATCCTTTACTTATTATAAGTAGTAAATTAAAATAAAGTAATAATATATATTTTATATAAAATTATAATATCTATACGCTTTTTAAAAGTATAATTCTTAATAATAGTATTACTTATATTTAGTAAATAATAAATTACTACTTATTTTAAAATTTTTTAAAAAAGTTAAGGGCATTTATACTATTAAAGCTAGATTATAAATATTTCTAATTATTAGTATAAGAACCTAAGTAATTAAAAACGCTTTAAATAGCCTAAATAGAAATTTTATAAAAGACTTTATAGTAAAGAATATAATTATTATAAAACGCTCTTATCTAAATATATTATCTAAAACTTACTTATATAATAAAAAATTTTAGTACTTAGGCTTAGATAATATACTATATATAAAATTTTTAATATATAGTTTTATAGTTACGACGATTACTTATAAGTATAATTTTATATTTATTAAATATAAGTCTTTATTTTTTTATTCTTTAGTTTAGAGTGTAATACTAGCCTATTAAAAGCTTTATTTATAGTTAATATATCCGCGTATTAACACTAAGAATATATAGTACTAAAGAGTAAAATATTTAAATTAAAAAGTTTTATATACGCTAGTGTAAAGAGCGTAAAATATTTATATTTTAAGTACTAAGTATATATATTACGAGTAATATTCCCTTATACATATAGCTTAAGTAATTTTTTTAAAAAAAAAAAATTACTATAATTATACTAGCGTATTTTATAAAATCTTTGTAATATGCCTAAAGAAAGGCTTAGAGAGTAGTAAATATTATTAATTAAAAATAATTATAGTAGAAAGGTTTATATATAAAATCTATAAGTAAAGTTACTTTTAGAGCTTATAAAGATATTTTTAAACTTTACTATATAAATATATACCTAGTATAAACTTAAGATTATAAAGATCTTTTAAAATAATAATATTATTATTTATTTATGGTATAGAAGATCACGCTGTAAAAAATAAATAAAAAAAAGCTTAATATAAGTATTAAAATACTATCTTTTTATACGTATAAGCTAAACGGCAGCACTAAATATACTAGCTAAAAAATTATTAATAAAGCTATTATTATAAAACTTAGTACTAACTTACTAGAGAAGTTTTAATTAAAAATTATAAAAGTAATTATAGTACTTTATAATATTAGTCTAATAACTTTTAAAAGTATATAATCTCTAAATAAAGTCTTTTATAACTAGTTTAAATAGTATTTTTATTATGATAAACTTAAGTTTATAAAGCACTAAACGGCAGATCTACGCCTAAATTAAAGTAATATATATATTTATATTTATTATATATATTCTTTAAATAAAGATTACGCATTTAGGTATAATAGATATAAATTTACAATAAATCTATATACCTATATTAGATATTTAGTTAGTTATATAGCTTTTAATATTTATAGTATATAAGTATTATTACTTATCTAAGTTATTATAACGTATAATATTACGTTTAATAAAATTCTTTTTTATAAAAAAAAAGAAAGATTAGCCTAACTCTTAAAAAAAAGCTATAAAACTTATAGATATCTTATATACTATTAAAATTATAGATATATGTAAAGCGTTTAATAAAATTCTTAATACGTAAACCTATAACCCTAGTAAGCTAAAAATTAATAAAAATATTACGTAATCTAAGTAATAGTTTAGGGGTACTTTAGTATAGGTTTTATTTTATTCTTTCAGCTAGTTAGATAAGTAAAGTTTTATATAAACAGTATTTATATAGACTATTAGTATAATTAGCTAATAGTTATAAATCTATATATTATACAATATAAATATTAGTTTAATTTTTTTTTTAGTTTACTCTAGAGCTTAAAGAACTTATAGGTATAATTTTTAAAAAAAATTAAATACTTTAGTAAAGAAATAAAATAGCCTAAAATAAAAAGGCTATAAAATCTTTAAATAGTAGATAAAGGCTTATTTAATACTATTTCTTAAATTAGTAATATATAGCTTCTCTTATTAAGTAAAATAATTAATATTTTTACTTATAAAATATAGAGACCTATAAAGAACTATAGTCTAACTATTTAATAAAGCTAAAGGTAACGTAGGTTAAATTCTAAAAATCCTAATAAATTAAAGGATAGGGATAAAAACCTATTTAGTATTTATATATTATTAGACTCTAACTTAAAGAGCGAGCTATTACGTAATATAAAACTTTTAAATATTTTATTTAATAGTATAAATAGCTCTTTTTAGTATAATTTTATAAATATAATTATTTTTAATATAAATCTTATATAGGAAGAGCGTAGAAAGCTTATAACTATTAATATAATAGTTTAAGCTGCTATATAAAATAAGGTCTTAAAAAAATAATATTTTAGAATAAAATTTATATATACCGTAATAAGCTTCTAAAAGTACTAGTAATATAAAAAGTAATTTTTTTATATTTACTAAACCTGCCCTTTTACTAAATTATATATAAAAAATAAAATATACTATTTAAAAAATAAACTTAGTAGGTAGTTATATACTTTAAAAGTATTAAATAACTATTTTTACTTAAGTAGGTATTTACCTATAAGTTTAATTAAAATAGTTACTTTATAAAATATTATCGCAGTAAGATATCTCAGAGCTTACGTTACTAGCTTATAAAACTCTTTAGAATAGAGCATTTATTTCTCTTTTATATATATATAATGCGGCTCTTCAGCGCTTTCTTTTATAAAATTAGTCCCTACTCTTTAATCTTAGAATCTAGTAATTTCTAACTCGTTTTTCCTCCACAAATATAAAACTTACTTTATTATTAAAAATAACCTCTAGTTAAAAAATATACTTTTATTGATATTTACTATAATATTTATAGCGCGCTTTTTTCGTATAACTATAGTAATTATAGTAAAATTTAACCTAAAAATTTTATAACTTAATATAATTAGTATGTTTTTTTAATATACTGATAAACTTCTTAAATATAGTATAGTATAAACTGTCTAATAGCTATAAATAAAAAGATAGCTATATAAAGTTTAATTAAGCCTTATATAGCCTACGCAACTTACTTATACTATAATATAAAAAAATTTTTAGTACTTTAGCTAAGCTTAGCCTTATTTACTTAAAAAAAAAAATTTTATTTATTTTTTAACCCAGATCGTAAGATCTTTATACTTTTTTATATAGATAATAATCTACTCTTATACTATAAAATTTATTAGTAAAAAGCTTTTAAACTACGCAATAAGCTTTTAAAAATATATAAAATAAAAAGATATAAAGCTATAAAATAGTATTTTAAAATACATATAATTAGAAATTAAAAATATTAAGTAATTATATTAATTTATAATTTATATATTAAAAAGATTATAAAAAAATTTAAAGTAGTTAATTTAGTATTTTTTCTATTAACGCTTTTACCGTTAGATAAGCTAGTTAATAATAAAAAAAAAGTAATAAAAGTTAAAATTAAGACGTATTAGAAGCGCGCTAAATCTATATTTTATACTACTATTATAATATAACTAAATATAGTATTTACTATTTTTAAACTCTCTTATTTCTTAATTAATTTAAGTAAAGAGTATTTTATTATAGTAAAATATATAATTATATTTTTTTATAGATTACACTTTTAAGTAATCTAATATAGTATATATAAGGGTTTAAAACTTATAATCTATTTAGATGCTTTATTTATAAATAATTAAAAAAGTAAATAATGTTTATATAACTATATTATTATATTATTTAAGAGTATAAATATTTAGAAGGCGGTAAAATAAGCTACTATTATAATATTAACTGCTAAAGCGGAGGTCCTCGCGCTTAAGTATATAAATAAAAAAATAATAACTTTAAAACGCTTTTTTAAAAAACTTATTATAAATGTTAAAACTATATAACGTATATTCCGTAATAGGTAATAGATAATTAAACTAGTTATAAGTAAAGATAAGCGTATACCTACCTATTTACGTTATATAAATATATAGAATATATAAAATATATAGCTATACTAAAAGTATTTAAAAAAAACTTTAAAATTAAATATCTTTAGATAAGTAATATGCCAGCTAATAGGTTAATAAAAGCTCTTATAGCTTAGTAATTCTAAAAATTAAAAAAATAACTAAATCTTAAAGATATAAAAGAAAAAATTATTAAACTTAAATTTAAAGTAATTATATAATAATAGAGCATAACGCGCTTTATATTAAATATTATATAGCTTATAATCTACTATTTATAATAGATAATTTAAAACTATACTACTTAAAAAAATTCTATAATAAAAAAGTAAAATAAAATAAAAAAATAAAAAAAATTATATAATAACTCTAATAAAAAAATTTAAAAGATTAATAATTTTACTTACTTACTAAACTTTTAAATAGCTTAAGTGCGACGTAAAATAATTTTATTAAAAATATTATTTAGAAAGTTACCGCCTAAATTTTTATCTAATTTAATTATTTATCTAATAGTAGTTTATAATTTATTAAGCTCTATATTTTATAGGATATATATTAGCAAAAATTAAATAAAGTAAATTAAAAAAATTATATCTTTTTATAAGTAAGCTCCTTCTACTTCTTGGTATAAAGCAGCTTATAAAAAGAAAGAAAGCGCTTAGTAATCTTTTAAATATAAATAGAATTATTATAGTAAATATATAATTTTCTTAATTTTTTTAAATTAAAATATTAGTATATATATTAGTTTATAACTATATCTACTCTTATATATTTAGTAATAAGAGCTTTATTTTTTAGTATTATAATAGTTACTATTATATTTATTAGATAGCGTATTACCTAAATAATAAAAGTAATATATAAAGCGCTTTAATCTTATAATTTATTAATAATATTAAGCTATATAAACGCTCTTTAATAGTTTTATAACTTTTTTTAATTTTAATATAATAAGATAGATAAAACTTAAAAAAACTATAGACTAAAAAGCTTAAAATATTTTTTACTAATATTATCTTTGTCTCTACGACGTAATAAAGTTTAAAAAATAAATAGTTTATTATTTTTATTTTTTTTTTTAAATTTCTTAAATTTATTTTTATTTACTATAAAGTACAGTCTATTTCTTAAACTTAACTTAGTAAAACTTAAAAGAGCTAGATTAAAAAAAGCGTATATTGCGCCCTACACTTAAAAAGACAAAATAAAAAAGATAGGCTAAATAGAATTAATAATCTTAAAAGCCTATTTAATTTTTTTTTAGTATAGAGCTTCCCGTAAGGTATTTAAATATATAAAAATTAACTAATAAATAACTATTATAGAGCGTAATATAAATATAAAACTAATAGGTTTATTAAATTTACTTGCTTACAGCGCTTAGGGGATATTATTTTTTAAGGCTTAATAAATCTATAAAACTTCTTAATTAAAAATATAAATAGATTTACTTATATTAGAAACGTAAAATATTTATTTTTAGTTTAAAGTAGTAGCGTATTAACGTATAAAAAAAGTAAAAAAGCTTTTAAATATTATATAGGGGGGTGATATTAGGAAGGGTTAATCTAAAAAGTTACCTTTTTTAAAAGAATATAACTTTTTAGTTATAAGCCCTAAAAATACAAAAATAATACTGTTTTAAGGAGAAAGCCTAGCGCATTTTATTCACCCAATTAGGGGCTGCTTACCAAGGGGTTTAGGAGAAAAGAATTAGTAAACATAGACAATTTTTAGGACCCTACTTTAGACTATAATAACTTTTTATTTAAGGTGTAAATTTGGTTATTTTTATATATATATTATAATAGTACTTATAATATATAAGTATATAAATTATTTTTATATATTTATATATTACTTATATAATTATATATAAAAGTCAAATGTTCACATTTTTAATAATAAACTAGTAAATAATATATTACTAGTACTTAGTATAGTAGCCTTTAGTTTCTATAACTACTTTATAATAGTTAGGGAGTAATAAAATATAATTATTAATAGTCTTTTAAAGTATTTTATTCTACTTTTTTATCGTAACTCTTTTAAAGGTCTCTATACTATTTAGACTATTTTCTACACCTAAATTAGCCTTTTTATTTTTAATTAGCCCTAATTTTAATAAACCCTATATATTTTCTATAGGGGCTAAATTAGGACTATAGGCTAGGTAAAAAAAATAGTTTAATTTTGTTATTTTTAAACCAAGTTAAAACGTCTCTAGTTTTATAAATAGAGATATTATCTTATTAAAATTGTAAACATAAATTAATATTAATATAAAGTTTATAATTAAAATATAATATAATATATATATATATATATATATATGTATTATTATATTAATAAAAAAAATAGGTAAAAAAAAGTTATATAACTTACTACTTCTTATTAAGAGTTTAACTTTAGGTATAAAAACTTTATTTATATAATCCTTACTAGTGTAAAAGGTAAAAAAATTAGGTGTTTTAATAAATACTAAATTACTTTTACCTTTTACCTAAATTGCACTCTAAATATATAGCGCAAGGTCGTAGCCTATAAAATAATTAATATAATTAATATTAAAAAACTACAACTCTAGCCTAAAGATATATAAAAAGTTATATATTTTAATATTTTAAAAAGTTAAAATAACTTACTTTATAATTAGCTAATACCTAGTTCTCTTCTAACTTTATTATTACTCCTTTTTCTATAAAACTTTTTTCTAGCCCTACTCCTTTATATTACTAACTTATTAGAAAATATTATTTTTTCTAGTTTTATATTTTTAATATTTTTTAATTATTCTTTAGCGTATTTTACTCTTTTTTAGCACTTTCTTTATTAATTATTAATTTTTTTTACTTATATTAATAGAGTAACCCTCCTTTTTTAAAACTTTTTGTAATTATCTTTTTAAAATCTCTAGATTATTATTTAGTAGTATACTTTTATTATTCTTTTATTATCGTTTTTAGGACTCTTAGTTAAGTCTCTATTAATAACTTTTTTATCTTTTTTAGTTAACTTTTTTATACCCCCTATATAAACTTTTTTTATATTATAATTGTTTTTCTCTTTCTTTTTAATACGTTCTATAGCGTGATAAATAGTAGTAGAAGACTTTTTTAAAGTAATAGTAATTATAGTAAGAGAATTATTTACTTTTAAATATAAATTAACTTTATATACAAGTTTTAAAAGAGTTAAATCTATTTTAAGAAAATAAGAGTTTAAGTTTATAAAAATTAAAATATATTATTATATACTATAATATTAGTAATATATTACGTAACTAGTAATTATATAAGGCTTAGTAATATTTTTATAATTAATATAATTTTATTATTAGATTATTAATATACTTCGAAAATCTAGTCACGTGACCTTGACTAGGCCTAAAAGGGTATAGTTAAACTTTTAGTTAAATATATTCGCTAACTAAAAAGTTATAGGAACCTAAAAAAGGTATAAAAAAACTAACTATGTTTTTATAATTTTAGTTTATTATAGGTAATATATATAACGCAACTAACATTGCTATAGAAATCTTTATAAATTTCTCTTTAAAACGCTATTATTCACGTATTTTTATACATAGTAATTAATTTTATATTAATTTTTAAAAATAGTAACTTTTTGGATTAACCCTTTCTAATATTACCCCCCTGTAATATAACAATTTTTAGCTAAGTTATAGGGATTTTTACCTAAAATATAGAAATTTCTATTTAAGACTAAATAGCACTATTACTTTATTTAACTATCTATTATTTACGCGCTTTATAACGCTAATTTTTTTTTTTACTTACTTCTTACAGTGCGTAATTATAGATTTAAAAATAAAATAAAATATAGAGCTAGAAATTATTAAATAAGGTTTTATTAGCTTCTTATTAATTTAAGTATATATAAGATATTTAAAATACTAAGCCCTTTTAATTACATTTAGGTAGTTAAAATAATTAGTATAATAAAAATTAAAAATTATTTTTTTAAACTATTAAATACAGATTAGTAGAGTCTTTAGAAAAAAAAATTAAAAATTAGAAATTTTAGAAAATTTTAAAAAGTAAAAATTATAAAAAGTATTACAGCTTACTATAGCTATAGTAGTAATAATATAAATAATTAATTTATAGTATCTATAATAATTAAAAAAGCTTAAGGAGCTATTAAAAGAAAAAAAAAATGAAAATATAACATAAACGGTATAAGAGTACGTAAAAATAATAATAAAAAGTAAAAAAAAAATAAAAATTATTTTAAAAAAGTTAGTAGAGAAATTATATAAATACTATTTATATTACTAAATATTAGCGCGTCTACTATAATCGGTCTCTTATTTTAAAATTTTATTACCTAATAATACTACCCGCTAAAAATCTACTTAAAAAAGCTTTTTTTAAAATTTTTTCTACAGTTGCTATAAGCTTAAAAAAATTAATTTTTATTTACTTAAATAGTTAAGCTATTTCTATTAACTTAACTAAGGGGTATATTATAAAAAAATAGTTTAGAGCTTATATTACTAGCTTATAAAGTTCTTTAGAACAAAGAATTTATATATATATATATATATATTACCGCTCTTCTGTACTTTCTTTTATAAAAGTAGTCCTAATTTTTTAATATTAGAAATTAATAATTTCTAGCTTGTTTTTTCTCTATAAGAATAATAAGGTTATAGTTTTTATAATAATAACTTATATATAAATAAACTATAAACGTAACTAAAAATTTATAAAGAAAATTTAGAATTTTAGGCTACGTAATTTACTTAAGAAAAAATAATTATTTTAAAATACCTAATAAATTTAAAAAATAAGATGTTAAACCTATATAAAAATAGTAATAATAATTTATAACTAAATAGTTTAAAAGGCGCTAAATTAAAACTAATAGAGCTAATACGGTCCTATATACTTAAAATAAAATAAAAGTAATTATAAAATACTATAATAGTCCCCTTTTAGGGTATTTTAGTATAAAGTAAGTCTTTAAGCATATATAACGTAAATATATATAAATAGGTATATTTAAAAATATTATTAATTATATTTATAACTATAAGCGCTGTTAGTGCAATAATTTAAAAATATATAAATTATATAATCTTCTCTATTTACTTTTTATTTTTAATATACTATAGTAACACGTACCTATAAATTTTATTATAGACCTACCCCCTAGTCGCTTTACTAGAATTATATATAATATAATTTTTATAATTATAGACTATTTTTCTAAAATAGTCTATTATATACTAGTAAAAATAAATTAAAATAGTATTAATTTAGTCTAGTTCTAAACTTATAAAATTATATAACTCTATAAAAATTTAAAATAGTATTATTTAATTGAGGTCTACTTATATAAGTAAAGTATTAAAATACTTTCTACTATTATTTAAACTTAAGGTAAATCTTATTTTCTATCTTATATCTATAGATAAATATACAGATAAAATAATAAAATAAAATTTTTAAATAGTATTTTTATATTTTTTATTACCTAAAGTAAAATAATTAGGCGTTATAGATTTCTTATACAGAATTTACTTATAATAATAGTTAATATTTTATTACTAAATATACCCCCTGTTAAGTCTACTATAAATACAGTCTAAAAGAACTAAATTAGCCTTTATAGGCTCTAAATAAAAAGAAAGCCTTTAAGCTTTTTACTTAGCTTTTAAATTTATTAATATATATAATACAGCTAAATAAAAACTAAAAATAGTATAAAAGTATTAAAAAGTATTTTAAAATAAAGAGCACCTCCTACTAAACTTAAACGTAAAAACTAAGATATAAGTTTTAAATTATTATATAAAATTTATAAGACTAAGTAAAAAAATTAATTAGAAATAGTTAGGTCTTAGTATAGTAGTTAAGTATATAGGTAGTCTACCTATTATATATAAAATTAAACTTGTAAGTCTAGAATAAGTTTATTTAATTTTTTATCTTTTTTTATTAAAATTATATAAGTCTTAAGGTACACTACCGTATAAGTAGGAACTAATAATTAATATATTACGGTAATTTAGTAATAATATATATAATATAAAATATATTATAGATCGTAAATATAATAAGTTTAGTTAATAAAAATATTTTATTAAATAGTAAAACTATTTAGATAAAAAGAATACTTAAACACTAAAAGTTTTAATTAGTATAAAAGTGCTAAAAAGATTTTTAAAATTATTTAAAATTATTTTAAAAAAATTTAAAAAAATTTTGCTAGACTAAGTAACGTAAAAGCGGAATAGACTTTTTATAAAAAATAATAGTCTATTTAAAAGTATACTAGTATAATAAGACTAGGGCCGGTCTTCTAAAAAAAGAAAAATAACTTTAGATAATTCTATATAGAGTTTAAATAAGTAAAAAGATTTACTTTTTTTTTTAATAGTTATTAGTGCTAAATTAATCTAAAAAGACTTTTAATATAAATAAATAGTCTATTTTAAACTACTTTAAGGCTATATTCTTTATTTAAAATAATATTATTATTTTTTACTTTTATCGTTCTGTATATGTCTCTTATAGGAAGTTTAGTAATATATATAATTTTATTAAAAATTAGAGTAGTTTAATAGTATAATAAAAAAATTATAAAAATTTTATAAGTATACTATAGTAAAATAAAAACTATAACTATTATAAGTTTATACTATCTGGCCTAAATTACTATATTTAAAGCCTATTTAGTAGAGTAATAATTATAAAAATCTATAAAATTATTAACTTACCTAATTACCTATTTAAAATCTACTAAAGTATTACTTTCTACTACCTATTTTTTAAAAAGAGTTATTAAGAAATAGAAGCCTCTAATAGTTATAATGTTTAATAAAATTAGTTATACTACTTTTAGTACAATAGTTAGTATTAAATTAAATATTAAAGTATATAATTTTTTTACGCTTATTACTATTAATAAAAATAAAACTTAAACTAGTAGAGCTAGAAGTTTTAAGAGTATAATAATTATTATAGTAAAAAAATATTAATAGAAAAAATATAGTAAAAGCCTAAACTTAAGTTTAAAACTAAATAGTATTATTAGTAGCGTAATAGTTTTATTTAATTTTTAAACTAATTAGAGTTATTTTATAAAAAGTACTAGATTTCTAAAGGGCGCGTTAATAATTAAATATACTAGAAAGTACAAAATTAGTTTAAACTACGCTATTATACTACTATAAAGAATACTTATACCCTCCTTACTCTTCTTAAAGCTTAATTAAAAATTATTAAAATTATTTTTAGTTTTAGCGCGCTTTTATTTCTTCTTAAAAATCTAGTTTAAATAGTTATAATTATATAGGAAGATACTAAACTTTATATACTTATTTATAAAATAAAAGGCGCTATTATAAGTGTAAAACCTTTAAAAAAATTTAATATTATTATTATATAATAATTAGTACTAAATTATTTTAAATTTTTATAAACTATCTACTTATATAGTTAAATCTATTATAATATATTTATAAATACACTTTACTTTTTTTATTAGTTTTTTTTCTTTTTTTTTTTACATCTTCTTATACGCCTTAGTTATATTAAAGGGCGTAGAGGCTATAAACTTAGTTATATATTATAACTAGCTATTCTTAAGAGCTCTAGGATACTTAATATAGTAAAAGTTTATAATTTAATACTTATACTTAATAAGTTTAGTTTTATATTTTATACAGCGTTCTTTATATGCCTTTTAGCCTAAAATAAAATAGTTATTTTTATTATCTACTAAAACCTTACTAATAGTAATTTTAAGTTACTTAAAACGCTAGAGCTTATTATATAAAAGCTAATTAATATAATTAGTATTATATAGCGCTAAGTAGTACTAAACTAGTACTTACTATATAATAAATAGCATTCTTATTAAAATAAGTAAAATAAGTATTTATCTAATAGCCCTTATATATAAATAATTTTTACTTATTTATATTAAAATCTATTAAGTATTAATACTTATTATTTAAGACGCTATATTTTACTATAATTTTAATATAACTAATATAGGGTAATTCTGTCTACTATTTTTTCTTCTTAATTAATTTAATATAAAAGTCTTTTAACGTATAGCGTTTTAGAGGCATTATAATAGTATAAACTAAAGTTTAATAATATAGCTAAGAATTTAATAAATAATAGGTAATTACGACTTAAAGTAACTATATAGTATAATTAATATTAAATTCTACTACTTTATATTTTATAAAAAATACGTACCTTTAAAGAAAAATATTAAAATTAAACTAGAAAGTAAGAGTAAAAGTTTTTAAAATTTAATTTTATAGCCGGAGGCGCTAAAACGCTAGTATTAATAAAATAATATTATTAATTAGCTTATTATGTAATTAACTATACCTAATAAGAATAATAAAAAATAAATAGTACTAAATACTATTAAATAGTAACCTATAGAGAAAAGTCTTAAAAAGAGTACCTAATTTTAATATTTAATACTATTATACTAAAATAGTCTAAAGAGTACTAAATAGGTATATAAAGACTATATAAAGCTATATTACTTACTTTTAAGCTAAAAGTAATTTTAAAAAAAAGATAATATTATAATTTAGGTATTTCCGCTCTAAATAAGAGCGTACTTATATAATAAAAAATATATAGTCTATACTGCGGGGTTTTACCTAAACAGTAATTTATCTCTTTACCTTTATAAGATAATATATACCTATTTATTTTATATATTATACTATATTACTACTTAACTCTAATTCTTAATAATTTACTATTTTAAAGCTGTTTTATTTTTAATTAATTTAAGTAATTACTATTTTATTATATTAAAGTATATAATTATATTTTTATTTAATTTTACTTTTAGGTAATCTAATATAGTATATATAAGAATTTATAATTTATAATTTATTTAAACGCTTTATTTATAGTTAATCTAAAAAATAAATAATCTTTATATAGCTATATTATTATATTATTTAGTAGAGTAATTATTTAAAAAGCTATAGGTTAGGCTACTATTATAATATTAACTACTAAAATAGATCTCCTTGCGCTTCAGTCTATAAATAAATATATAAAAAATTCGGGAGAATAACTTTTTTTAGCCTATATCTTTTTTAGACTAGTGTCTTAATACTATACTTTACCTCTTTAATATAATAAATAAAAAAATAATAGCTTTAAAGTATTTTTTTAAAAAAACTTATTTTAGATTTTAGAGTTACGTAGCGTATATTCTATAATTATTCGTAAATATTTAAACTAGTTATAAGTCTAAATAAATATATAACTACCTATTTATATTATATAAATATATAAAATATATAATTATACTTAAAGTATTTAAAAGAAAGTTTTAAAATTAAATACTCTTAAATAAGTAATATAGTAGCTAATAGGTTAATAAAATCTTTTTTAGCTTAGTAATTTTAAATATTTAAAAAGTAACTAAATCTTAAGAATATAATAAAAATTACTAAACTATTATTTTAAAAATTTATATAAAGATAGAGGATAAAGTGTAGTAAATTAAATATTAAATAGCTTATAAACTATTATTTATAATTATAATTTAAAACCGTACCGCTTAAAAAAATTAATAATAAAAGAGTAGAAATAATAATAAAATAATATAAATTATATAATAATTCTAATAGAAAAGCTTATTAGATTAATAATTTAACTAGTTTACTAAACTTATAAATAGCTGAAGGGTAGCGTAAAATAATTTTACTAAAAATATTATTTTTAGAGTTATTACTTAAATAATTATCTATTTTAATTATTTATTTAATATTAATTTATAATTTATTAAACTTTATATTCTATAAAGTATATATTAATAAAAATAAAAAAACGTAAATTAAAAAATTATACTTTTATATAAATAAGCTCTTTTTACTTTTTAGTATAGAGTAGCTCCCGAGCAGAAGTATAAAAGGCTTATTTTTTTTTATATTTTATTTTTATCGCGTTTTACACCGCCTATTAATATTATAAACTAATAATATTATTATAAACTTATTACGTAATTTAAAGTAAGATTTTTTTATTTAATTCTACGTAAGTCTTTATATTATTTATTAAACTTCCTACTAAAATAATAATACTATAAAGGCCCGCTAAAATAAGTTAAGTATACGCCTAGCTTACTTAGTAGCTTTATAAAATAAAAGAAGCTATATTTACTATTATTAGTATTTACGCCGCTTATAGTATATACCGCCTAGTTAGTAATACCTACTAGATAAAAATAAGAGTATATACTTATTTAATTTTACGCGTATTAGTAAGCCCTGAAGTTTATATTTAGTTTTTTTTTTTTTTTAATTTTATAAGCGTATTAATAGATCCGCCTTATTTTATTAATCTAAATCTAGAATTATAATTACTTTAAGTTCTTTAAATTTACTTTTAGCTCTTTTAATAATATTAAGTTTTCCGGCTCTTTTCTATTAAATACCTACTTTTATATAATTTTTATTTTATTAGTTTAGGATCTATTTATATAAAATAGCGTACTAAGTAGGTTTATAAAATAAAAAAGAATAATATACTTAAAAAAACTATTTTTTATTAAAAGTTCGCGTATGCGTAGGTTAGTATAAGATTTATTAATAAGTAGTGCGTAGGTAAATAGTTTTAGTTAATTTTATATTTTATATTAGTTTAGAGTATTACTACTACTAAAAGTAGTTAGTATAATAGGCAGTAAGTTAGTAACCTATTTAAAATTAATATAGTAATAAGATATTTTAAAAATAAAAAAAAACTTATAGGGGTATAATACGGTAAAATATTTTAAGTAAATAATAATATAGTATAGAGCATAGGATAAATAGCTAAACTTATTTAAAAGTTAAATATTTAGTTGTATAGGCTCTAAGTAACCGCCTAATAACTTTATTAATTTTAAAGTTTATATATCTAGTAATCCCTAAATTAACTAATCGCTTTATATATAATTATAAATAGTAATTACTAATACCCTTAAGAATAATTATAAGTAGTCGCTAATCTATAGATATAGATTAAAGTATAAATATATTACTATATTTAGTAAAATAACTGTAGCCCTTACTAAAAGAATAAAGTATAACTTTTAAGAGTTTAAAATTTATACTTTTTATATATAGCCTTTTACATATTAAGTATAAAGGTATATATATACTCCTCCTTTTTTAAAACCCCTTTTGGTCGCCTACACAGCCACTGCAGCTATACCCTTTTATTTAATTAATATATAAATATATTATATATAGTCTTATTAGTATTATATAGGCTATTTAGTATTTATTAAGTTTTTATTATTGTGTTGTACCGCGGCTTTATAAAGCTCGTAAAGTACGTTAATTAACTATAGAATAGCTTATAATAGAATAAAAATAATTTTAATAATTTTTTTAGACATAGATAAAATTATAATAGTAAGTATATTAAGTATAAAGATATACAAATACTCGTTCTTTTTTAAAATTTCTTTTTGTCGCCCCGAGCCACCATAGCCACACTATTTATTTAATTAATATATAAATATAAATATATAAACGTGAGTATATAATTTTTTTAAATTTTCTAAATTAAAATATTAGTATATATATTAGTTTATAGTTATATTTACTCTTATATATTTGTAATAAAAGCTTAGTTTTTTTTTAATATTATAGAAGCTTTTATTACTTTTACTAGATAAAGCGCTATATAAATAATAGAAATAAAATTCTATATACTTTAATTCTATAATCTATTACTAATATTAAATTATATAAATACTATTAAATAGTTTTATAACTTTTTTTAATCTTAATATAAAAAAATAGATAAAGCTTTAAAAAAACTATAAACTATAAAATATAAAAATTTTTTTTTAATATTATTTTTAATTTTATAGCGTAATAGTATTTAAAAAGTAAATAGTTTATTAATTTTATGATTTTTAAACTTCCTAGATTTACTTTTAGTTTTTTAAGAGTATATTCTATCTTTTAAACCTAAATTAATAAAACTAAAAAAAAGAAGCTAAATTAATAAAAATATATATATTTATATATTAATCGAATAAATAGTGTAGCTGTAGTAGCTTAGGGCAACTAAAAGGGGTTTTAAAAAAGAAGGAGTATATGTATACCTTTATATAAAAATATAAATAGCGCTCTATGTCTAAAAAAGCTAAATAGAAGAAATAGGCTAGATAGAATTAATAATTTTAAAAGCTTACTTAATTTTTTTTTAGTATTAAGCTTCTTATAAAACTATTATATACTTATAGACTAGTTACTAAATAATTATTTAAAAACGCGATATAGGTATAAAACTAATAAACTTATTAAAATAACTAGTTAGTAGTAAAGAGAGAATATTTTTTAAAGCTTAAAAAATTTATAAAACGTCTTAAACAAAAAACAAAAAAAAAATTATTTTACGTAAAAACGTAAAAAAAAAATTTAAGCTTATAATAATAGTAAATTTTTTTATAAAAAGTGTAGAACAGTCTTTAGATATTAAAATATAAAATTTTTTAATTAGGGTATAGAAATTTTTAATTAAGGCTAAATACTATTATTATTTTATTTAACTACCTATTATTTACGCGTTTAATAATTATACTTAAAAAAATTTTTTTTTTATAGAGCGTAATTATAGGCTTAAAAATAAAATAAAGTAAAAAATTAAAAGTTATAAAACTAGATTTTATTAGTTCCTTACTAATTTTAATATATTTATAATATTTTAAATACTAATTATACTTAATTAAATTTAAATACTTAAGTATATTACTATAATAAAAATTATTTATTACCTTTTTAAACTATTAAATATAGATTAGTAAAGTTTTTAAGAAAAGAAATAAAAAATTAAAAACCTAGAAAAGCTCTAAAAAGTAAAAATTAAAATACGTATTATAGCTTACTATAGCCATAGCCATAGTAATATAAATAATTAATTTACTTTACTTATAATAATTAGGGAGCTTAAAAAGCCGTTACAAAAATTAAATAAAAGAGTTATAATATAGGACGGATAGTATAAAAAGTATAGAAATAATAATAAAAAATAAAAAATAAAATAATAATTTTAAAAAAGTTAGTAAAACGATTATATAAATACTATTTATATTATTAAACACTAGTATATTAACTATAATTAGTCTTTTACTTTAAAGTTTTATTACTTAGTAATACTACTTATTAGAAAAATTACTTAAAAGAATTTTTTTTAAAATTAATTTTATAGCTATTATAAGCTTAAAAATATTAATTTTAAACTATTTTTTATTAGTTTAACTAGGGGGTATATTATAAAAAATTACCTCTAAGCTTATATTATTAGTTTATAAAACTTTTTAAAATAAAAAATTTATATATATAATACGGCTTTTTCGTGCTTTCTTTTATATAAGTAGTCCTAATTTTTTAATTTTAAAAACTAATAATTTTTAGCTTGTTTTTCCTCTATAATAGACGTATAGAGTAGTTAAAATTTAATTAATATTTTAAATTATAAATATTTTAAAAGTATTATTTAATTATAATTTTAGATATAGTAATTAAAGGCGCTAGTAATTTTTAAGTAAGTAAGCTAGTTCTAAATAAAAAGTATATATAAAAAGAAACCCTAACAACTATAAACTAATAATTCTTTATAGTTTTTAATACTAAAACGCTTCTTTTAACTATTATTAAAATATAATACTATAGTTACTAATATAAATATAGTTACTTTACTATTATAAACTTTATAAACCTATTTACTTATTTACTAAGTCTAATATATACTAGTATAAAAAGTTTATACTTAAAAAAGTTAGTTAAATTATATACTAGTTTATATTAGGCTTAGTAAGTATTTTAGTAAGTAAACCGGTTCACAAGATCCATAGTGGTAAAGTGACTATACTTACCCCAGCAACTATAGTATGTGACAGCCCCCGCCTCAAGAACTGCGCCATAAGCCATGCAATTTAGTACTACGCGCTAAGGGTTAGGTGCGTAGCTCCCCGCTACCAAGCCCTGCCGGTGTATGCTAGATTTCAACGGGCATCTTGGATCCAAGGCCGGGGGAAGTGGTCAAGTGGCTGTTACGTCACACCGTATCATTCGGCGTATTTCGGCCAAATGCAAAGCCTACCTAGACACGCCCACATATACACGCTTCAGCGCCCCACAGTCCATCTATCCACGCTCAATTCAAAAATGTCCGTCCCTCCAACCCACCGCGCAGCCTTCGTCCACACCAAAGGCGAAGCGCCAAAAATTGCCGAAAGGACCCTAGGAGAGCTAAAGCCAGACGAAATCGTCATCAAAATCTCCGCTACCGCCATCAACCCCGTAGACTGGAAACTCCGCGACTACGGCCTCTCCATCGTTCCCGGCTGGCAGTATCCGGCAATTTTAGGTTCCGATGCCTCCGGCTCCGTCGCCGCGGTGGGGTCCTCTGTCTCGAACTTCAAGGTTGGCGACCGCGTGTTCTTTCAGTCCAGCTATGGAAACGACGACGTCTCTACGTTCCAGGAATATGTAAAACTACCCGCTGAGATCGTGGCTAAGACACCAAGCAATGCGAAAGATGAGGATGTGGCGGGCGTGGTGCTGGCTACCATGGCGGCGGCGACCGCGTTCTACGACAAGACGGGACGAGGCCTGACAGCACTGTGGGATGAGGGCGGGAACTCAGTTGGGAAGGGAAAAGCTATTATCATCCTGGGAGGAAGTTCATCTGTGGGACAGTACGCAATTCAGTTGGCACGGCTATCGGGATTCGAAAGAATCGTCACGAACGCGAGTCGGCAGCACCATGAGTACCTCAAAAGCCTGGGCGCGCACGTTGTGTTGGATCGGAACGCATCCAGCGTACAAGGTTTCCAGAAGGGGGTGGAAGGGTGGCCTGTGGAGTTCGTCTTTGATGCGATCGCCGTCTCACAGACGCAAAGATTGGGTGTTGAATTACTGCAGGCGACCAAAACGCATGGTTCCAGTGTAGTCACTGTAGGGATGGAGGATGAGGAAGCGAAGAAGGCGGGTAATGAAGGGACCACAAAAGTGGAGATCAAGCCGATCGTGGGCAATGCGCTCGCACCGCATCTGCGATACTTGATCAAGGCGCTGACGAGCAACCTCGGCGGCGAAGATGGATGGATTGCTAAAAGGAACTTTACACCGAACCGCGTTGAGGTTATTGAAGGTGGTCTTGAGAAGCTGCAAGAAGGAATGGAGAAGAACAAGAAGGGTGTCTCGGGGGCCAAATTGGTCGTCAAATACTAGAATCGTATGGAGCTTCCAGGAGACAGTGTTGTATTTTAGCTTGCACGTGCATGGTTGGGGGGGATAATCGAGGGCGCAGAACCATAGAGCAACTCTACCATCTGATGCTTAATAATGTTGGGTTTATGCGACCTAGCATATGTTAGGCAAGTCAGGGCTAGTGTAGATATGATACTCTTGGTTAAAGATGCAGTTAGTAAGTAGTTGACACGCATTGTGTAGAGACTCGGTCTAAATCAAAAGGCGGTTAGAGGAGGTCTATATGCCATAGCTGTCTCTTACGTCTAGTCCAGCGAGCCCGCCGTGTACAGGCCTCCTCCACCGGCTCATGAAACTTCATCTAGACCAGGTCATCATGCAGTGAGTAATGGCGGTGAAGACATGATGAGATTCTAGGTCGAGGCTTACCACAGGTCCACGCCGTCTCTTAGGACTTCACTATGTTAAACTATGCATCATTTCCGTCCACAATGTTATGGAACATAACTCCCCCTCTTGAGTGCTGGCTTCTTTGACCGTAGATTTCCTGGACTGCTGAAACTGACTTTCACTCTACACCCACAATCCGCTACATCAAATTTTCACAAAGTGACATTCACATGTGGCCCTGCTGAGCATAAAAGCAATGCCTCTAATCCATTTACCTAACCATAACGCCCACCAGTTGCATCCCAATACGTCAACACAAACCTAACAGCCAACAAGTTTGAGAACTCCTGCATTTGGTAAATTTTCCTACCACCCTAGAATCCACCATCGCTTCTGTATCTTCAGTTTTCGACATGGCCCGAACGGATACAGCTCCGGAGCCCAACAAGCAACAAGACATTCCGATGGATGACGATTCGGATATTGGCAACCTCGATGCGCCAAAGGCCTGGACGAGCATGACTGGTATCGCACTCCCACTGGACCCAGACTTCTCCAGCGATATTAGCATTCTAGGTGTTATAATGCCACCCATGGACAATGACCGAGTAGTAAATTTCGGCGACGATGATCAGGAGCTCTGGGGCATGGAAGGCGTAGTAGAACTCTCCCCCATTTATCTGTCTGATACTATTCACCGCGAAGAGGATGCTAATATGGGACACGACGTAGCTCCAACCGCTTCTCACGATCAAGCTCCAACCATTCCTAAAGATGGACGGCAAACTATTGCCCAGATTATCGCCGCGAGCCTACCGAACCCTGATATGCAAGCGCAGATTAAAGCCCTCGAAGAACAGAATCGGGTGCTCAATGAGCGGGCCAAGGTCCGGTATGATGAGCGCCGTCGCCAGGCGCACGAGAAGGAGCGTGCTGAGATGGCCATTCGGAAGCAAAAGATGGAGGCCGAGAAGCAAGCTCGAATCCAGGCCGTTCAAGCTCGGATTTCGCAGGAGCGTGAGGAGCACAACCAACAGAAAGAGACTACCAAACCTGACACTGTGTGCGAGTCAAATCGTCAGGAGACGCGTGCACAAATGGCTCAGCGGTTGCGCAAGGAATCTCGTCGTCGCTTGAGCGTAACGTTCCCACCTGACGATGAACTTGTAAGCGTAAAGTACTTCCATCGGGATTCCACGGTGAGTAAGCCTGACCAGAGCCGGGAGCGCAAGGAGGCGTCCCAGACTGTGCCTGCAGCGACGCCCATAGGTTACCAACACCAGGGCTATGATAATGTCGGGTTCAAATGGGCGTCTCCCTTCGACGAGGGTGGTGAGTTTGCTTCACCTCCTAGCACGCCTAAGGTCGGTCCATCGGAGTATAACCCGATTGGTCCTGATTATGAAGCCACTGGTCAGCAAAGCGGTGGGTATTTTAACACGCCTCCTTCGTCACCACTCGGTGCTCCAAATGGAAACATGTTTCCACCCTCCCAATTGTATAACGGATATTCCCCTGCACGACGTCTCGACGATGGATTCGCTTCTGCATCTCCGCGAGATAGTGGATCTGCTCCTACACATCTACAACATGGTGGATTCTCCCCTATACAGAACGATGGCTTCCATCCTGCACCTCCTCAAGATGGTGGCTTCGCTCCACCCCGGGTAACGCCAATCCCTTATCCAGAACCTGCACCTGCAGCATCTGGAGCAGCAAGTGATATACCTAACCCCAAACCCAAACACGTCTTGGCTGAGCACGTGGAGCGCAAACCCACCGAAGAACTCGTTCGAATCGCCGCAGACCTTCGCGCCCGCATCAATGCAATGCACGACGAACGAGAAGAACTTGCAAACAAGATGATCGACAAGAAGCAGGGTGACACAATTTTTGCGCGATGCAACTCACCTGGGAATTGCCGCGATGAGATCACCAAGCGCAGGAATCTAGCTACGAAGATGAGGCGGTGGGAGTCGCATATTGACAAGATCCGGGCGGAGCTCTTGAAGAGGGGCGTGAAGTTGGACTGGGTGACAACATTGTCAGGGTCGTCATGACCCTTCGGACACCTCTTGTTCTGTGATCTCCTGTTTGTCCTCATACTCTTTCGAAGGTCCTATCCTTTTGTTTTATTGCGTTTTTCATCTGTGGATTGGAGTGCTTAGGTAACCAGCTCAAATTAAACTCCATCTCTTTATTATTATATCTCTGTTCTTTCTCACATTTTCTATAATTCACTAACTACCGATCGTTCCAAAATGTAGCATAATAAGTTATGTGGCCCGTCGTACCACACAGAGGGCATGGTTTAGTACTCTCTTGTAACGTGTGGTCCGCTTAACTAAAACTGAAGTCTCTCCTACCTCCTTAAAGGACACTGCCACCTCTAATATCGTTATTAAGTTTACTTCTGCTATTCCGGTTATTATATTTTATAGTATATATAGTTGCTGGTTAAGGCTCTTTAATTGTTTTCTATTTATATAAAGGATAATCGTGCCCTAAGTCGCCGTTCTTATTCCTCGTATAATAATTCCGTGTTCTAATAGTTGTCTTGGTATCTATCCTTTTCTAAATATTACCTCTGTGACCGATGAAGAGATTTAAAATATGTTTGCTATTACAGAACATCCTAGTATTACTTATATTTATAGAATCCTAATGTTATTACTAACTAGATTATCCGTTGGTGTAAGCCCTTGACTTGTAATATAAGAACCCGATACGAGTTCAAGCCCGCACAAAAGCATGCTGGGCCATCTCCGGTGAATTACAGAACCAAGTTAAGCATCCCTGGCTGAAAAGTGCCGGCACAATAGCGAGCCGCGCCTGCTCCGCCGAGTTACAGAGCTCGTGCTTGATTAGGGTGTCAGCGAGGGCTTGACATCTATCCTTGGGATTGCTGCGAAGGAACTCAGTGACCTCGTTTCGATATTTGTCGACCACTCTGAGGACAAACGCCAGAATGATTTCTAAAACGATGTTTCCCTCTATATTATGCTGGTAAGGTGTATAGTCGGTAAATCGCAGCTCGCACATGGAGCCGCTATGTGTTTTAGTTCTGCGAAAAAGAAAAATGGCCGTTAATTAATTGATACTGTAACCGCAAAGTATTACCTTGAAAAAGGTGACTGTAGAAGACTCTACAGCTGGGGTACTACTACTTACCTCTCACTCGCCCGGAACCCGTGACTTAGGGGCAACCCAAAAAGCAACTCCCCCTCAATAATCGAGCCTTGCCATGATTCCAGTGGGGGCACCGTACTCAAGTCGCCGAAGGTCCCCACGTGCATGACCACGTCCAACTTGGACCAGAACGCATCACCGCGCATGCCAATCCACACCCCGAGGCTCTCAACATAGGCTTCCACATTGTCGGTGGCACAGTGTCCGAGAATCCTAATTGTCTTCATCCCGCCCGCACCCTTACGCCGCCGCACCTTCTCATCGTAGATGTAGCGGGTATACCCGATAACAGCACTGAGGAAGCTGGTATGGGCGGCAAAGGGCTCGCCGTCATGTGGGAAACCGACCTGTACGAGGCTGCTGCGCGTCTGCTCGCTTGGCTCCGATGCGTCGTGTATCAGCATGTAGAGAAAATGGCCCAAGTCGCAGACGTCCACATCCTCGCCATCACCGTGGTCTTTTCTGATCTGTAGGATTCTGAGCACATCCTTCATGGCCTTGAGGCAGCGCGTTGCGAGGGAATTCAGCTGCTCCACATCCGTCTCGCAGTCGAGAAGGGAGTCGTGCGTCTTGAGCATGTCCATGGCGGCCACCCTCAGCTCGATCTCGCTCAGGGGCTCGGTTTGTGAGTTACCCTGTGAGGCAAGCGTGCGCTCACCTACCTCTTTGCTTTTCGGCTGGGTACTATGTTTGGGATTGTTGAGAAAGCGACTGCAAAGCCAAGTAGGTTGGCGCTTGAGAATGGCATTCCTTTTTGCGTTAACGTTCCACGGGGGCTCGGAGCTGCTCCTACTCTTTTCGCTGGGTGCGTCGCCTAACCCGTCATCTATGGCGGGCACGCCGTCGCGGTATATGACCGGCAGGTAGCAGTAATACCCCGTCAGCTTCACCACGAGCTGGCAAGCTTCGAGCCCCGGATCGAGCCTCGTGACCTCGGAGTTTTCCGTCGAGAACGCGCCGACGTCGCGACGGAGCCAGGCCCGCAGGAGCGTGAGTAAAAGTGTGGCACCCAACTGTAAAAGGCCGGCGGACCAGTGCAGCTCCCTCGTCCCGACGTTCTGCGCAACGAACCCGGCAAGACAGAACGCGGCGCCGACCGCCGCAAAGCCCTGGCGCATCAGAGTTTCGGCAGGGATGATCCTGACGCCCGGTAATGGGGGAGACCGTCGGAACGAGTGGAAGACTCCCCGGCTCGGGTGCAGTAGTTTGATCGCGTACGCCGGGATGTTCTGCTCTGGCATCGCCTTTTGGACGAATACGGCGACTTTGGATGTTCGATCCGAGCCTTCCTCATCGAGGCGGAAAAGGTATATCCAGCTGCAGCTATCGATAACCAATCCGCAGAGGAAGGTGCCCATGGTAACCGCCGCTGTCCCAGCCGCCCAGGTCGGATAACCGTACGCGGCGACGAGCCTGCCAGCTCTCAGCCACCGCCACCGGTAGACGACAAGCGCGTTGACAAGCATTACCGACAGCTGGACGAGTAGTCCAGCCGCGGTGAACACGACAGTCAGCCTCCGGTCCGGGGTCGTACTGTTGAGGGTTAGGTTCGGGGGAATATCGTCGAAGGTCGGGAGGTCGTGCTTCCCGAGAGCCTGCTGAAGGTAGCGGTGGAAGAAGATACGGATTATGCCGTGCAGCCGGCCAGTGTACCTTAGACAGGTGTCGTCCGGGCTGAGGAGGTACGTGGACCCGCGCGTGGCGTAGGCCCGGCGTGCGCGGTCGCCGAGTTTGAGCTGCGGCGGATCAAAGAAGAACCATTTTGTAATCGACGGACCGATCTGCCTGACAACGCGCGATCCGTCCCAGATCTCGTGCACGTTTGCAGACGTTGACGACAGGATCTCCTTCTCCTGGTCGTAGGGAGACTCGCGGGCCCTGGTTTCACGCCACCTAAGTTGAATACGCCAACATGTCTGGATTGGTTGCCCGGGGCTGGTGCAAACTTATCTTCCAATGATTGATTTCATAAATCTACTACCGCCGACGCGAATGGCAGAGACAATGATTGTCATCAGCCCGAGAGGCGCGACGCTGAGCAGAACACTGTCGGTTATGCCGGTAGATGTCGCGAGGAACTGCTTTGTGACTTCATCGCCAAAGAGGGTTAGTAGTGGGGCAAAGTTGGAAAACGCGTTGTTTGCGAAGTTTTCGGAGTCGATGGTTGCGTTTGCCATATTGTGTCTGGAACTAGTAATAGGTTTCACGTAAAAATGGCTTGTTGTGATCGCGAATGAGAAGCTTTGTGCTCATATATGTAGCTTTAAACTTGCAAACGGTGGTTAAAGTATAGTTAAGTGAGGGGAAACTCTCTGGGCGCAACTGTCAGAATCGACGAAGGCCCCACCAAAAACCGGTCTCACCGCCTTCCATATTCTGCCTGGCAATATTTTAAGTCCCTCAAGAGTGCCTCAGCCCCACTAAACCAATAGTATATATATTGTATAAAATTAAGTAAAAGAATATAACTATAGTAGCGAAAAGTAACTAAAAGAAACTAATTAATAATTTTTTCATATATTTATTTATAAAAATTTTTTTTTTAAATAAAAATAATAATATATATAAAATAACTATATTAGTTATAATTAATAAATTTTATAAAATAATATTATAATAATTATTTAAAATTATAAACTATAATTAATAGTAAAAAAAAATATAAAAACCATTTTACTATATATATACAGGGGGGTGCAATAGAAAAAGCGTAATTAAAAAAATTATTTTTTTAAAAAATTTATATAAAATTAAGTACTAAGCCTAAAAGCACGTAACTAATACCGTTGTAAAGAGAAAATTATAAAAAAGCTTATAAGAATTATATATACTATATATTTATTATATGTAATAAATTAAAATTATTCTAATATATATATTTTCTAAATCTCTATTTTAGATTACTATAACTTTTTAGTTAGTAAATATATTTAATTAAAAATTTAACTATACCCTTTTAGGCCTCGTTTAGATAACGTAACTAGATTTTTAACGTATATTAGTAATCTAATTATATAATTATATTAATAATAAAAATAGTGCTAAAACTTATATATACGCTAGTAAATAGGTTAGAGTTAGGTTAGAGTTAGGTTAGCTTATATAAGACCTTAACCTAACTATACCCCTAACCTATTTTTTTTAACGCTAATATAGGTTAGGATTAAATTAGAGTTATATAAACTAGGGGTTAGAGTTAAATAAAAATTATATAGACTATAGGTTAGAGTTAAATTATAAAATTTAGATTAGGGTCTTCTAATTAGGGTATATATTATAGTTAGTTATTATAGTATATTATAGTTTATAAAATAAATAGTTATATTTAAGCTATAATATAGTTTTTTTATTATCTATACTATACTTTATACTAAATTATAAAAGTTAAAAACTTAGAATTCCTATTATACTTTACTAAGTACTTAAGCGCTAAACGTAAATCTTTAGTTTAAATAATAACCCTTTTAGCGTAAATATAATTTATATTATAGTTTATAATAGTTAGTATATAGTAAATAATATAGTATAGGTTATTATATCTTTAAAATATTTAACTAGAAAGGCTTTAGAAGCTTTTATATAGTTTCTAATATAAAAAATTAAAATTAATAATTTTTATTAGGGAATTCTGTAGTAGTAATTTTACAGACTAGTTAAGTAAAGAGTATTTTTTTAATTAATAAACTAGTTTTTTACTAATAGCGTTTAATCTTACAGAGGGTAATAGCTATATAATATTAATACTTAACTATTATTAAAAGCTATAATAACTTACTTTCTAGCTTAAATTAGTATTTTTTTTTAGGGTATCTCTACTAGTAGTACTAATAAATTTTTTACTTTTTATATTCTTACTACTAGTAGTTACTTTTTTAAGTTTCTTAAAAGCTTTAAGAGCTTTCTTAGACTACTATTTATAAAAAAAAAATAAGATTTTTACTATAAGCTAGATAGATACGTAATATTATAAAGATAAAATAAATAATTAAATATATATTAGGCTATTATAATTATATATAATAATAAGGAGTAGGTAATTAAGTTAGTAGTAGAGTAGGTAAGAGTAATAATTATGTATATATACGTAATTAGGCTAGTAGTATATAGGCTACTACTAACGCTATTACCTAATTATATATAAGCTACTTTTTAGATTAAACTAATATTTTTTACTTTTACTATATTATTATACTCTATTTTATATCCGACTTACGCGTTATTATATATTTTTATTATATTAATATACCGTATTATAGATTCTATTAAGTAAAAAGTCTTTAATTATATAAATAGGCTGCTACTATCTTATAAAATTAAAATTCTACTAAATTTTAACTATAATAAATAGGATAGGTTTACTAGGGTAATTAATATAGTTATTTATAATAGTATTTTTTAACTAGTACAGGGTTATACTTACGAAGTAAATAAAATTAATAAAATTTTTAAAATATATAGTATAAGCGGCTTATAGAAAAATCGCCTAATAAATTTATAAGTACTATTTAAGGGCTAATTAAACTTAAGCGCTTACGCTATAGTATAAAAAGATTAATTAAATATAAATAATATTAAAAAAAAGACTTTAAAAAAAGCTACTATGGCGGATTAGTTAGTAAAATTCTAATTTATAAAAAAGCTTAAAACGACTAGATAAGATACTTAAAAAAAATAGTTAAAATAAAATTTAAAAAGTTTAAAGAAAAAAGGTTTTGTAATAAAAAGAGTAGTAAGTTATTATAACTATTTATTACAGTCTTATACTAATATAGTATAACTAAGTAGCTATAAATAAAACTTAAATATATTTTTAAAAAATAACAAGATATTATATTAGAAGTTAATAAAAAATAATATATAAAAGCCTTAAAGAAGCTCTAAACTAATATAGGCGGTCCTAATAAAAAATCTAAAAGTCGTATAATAACTTATATATATAGGGCTAGTAGTACCTTATAGAAAATTATATAAAATATATACCTAAAGGGATTAAAAAAACTAAAATTAAAGATATTTAAAAGTAAAAAGGCTAAAAATAAGTAGTATACCTTTATAGAGAATATAATATTAGAGAAGCTAGTAATAGTAATAGTTAAAAATTAAAACTAAGTTTATTATATTAGTTTATTATATATACGTACTAATTACTATAGAGAGCGTAAGCTAATATTTTTTAAAAAGCTTTTTAGCAACAGTAATATAACTCTTAAAACTAATAAACTATATATTTTAAGTAATAAAAGTAATAAGTATAAGGAGGAGGTTAATAATAATTTAAAAATTAATAAGTATTATAAGGGACTTTGTAATAAATATAAAATAGAAGAATAGTAATAAAAGTTATAAATAAAGCTATAGGTAAAGGATAAGAAGTTTTTTAAAAAAAGTAAATAGGATAGCGCTTCTTAAATAATATAAAAGAGTTTCTCTAACTAAAAAGGTTTTTCTAATTATAATATATAAGTAAAGATTATTAAATAGTACTATTATACTAAAATAGTTAATATATACCCTAATATTAGTACGCCGCTAATAATTTAAGACTATAAAACTCTATCTAAAAACTTTATTATAAGTTTTTTTTAAAATTAAATTTTTTTAGAATTATAAATAGTTTAATATATTTATATTATATAATATCTTAGTTATTATTATACTATATTAATTAGTACATTACTTTTTATTATTAAAACTAAAGTTATATTTCTAACTTTAAAGTTTTATAGATTTATACTTACTAAATAGTATTTATTTTTCTTTTAAAATTATTATATATTAGTATTTTATAAAAATATTTATAATAATATATATAAAATAATTATAATAATAAATATAAAATAATTATAATTTAATATATAATCTTAAGTATTAAAAATAGTATGTACTTTATTTAATAGTAAATAAGAATTAATTATTAAAACTTTTTAATTATTATATATTATCTAATAATTAACTAAACTAAATTTATAGTATATTATAAACTTAATATTTATAGTATAAAAATAAAACACTATTAATAATTTATTAATAAAATTATTATATTACTTAAATTTATTATTATAACGCTTTAAAGTGTATTAACTATTTTAATATTATCTAAATTTAGATATAATTTATTATATAATATATTAATTTATATACACTATTATATTATTATATATTAAATATAATTATATATTTTTTATCTTTTTATTAAATAACTATAGTTTTATTAAAAATATAATTATTTTAGATTTTATTATATAAATTATTAATTACTTAATAATATATAAGTAAAAGTTATATATATATTTTTATTTTAAATTAAATTATATTATAAAATTATATTTAATTTTAATAAATTCTAGAAAATTTTACAATATTAAAGAATAAATATTTATAGAGTTATAGTATTTATAGAGTTATATTATTTATAGAGTTATAGTATTTATAAAGTTATAGTATTTATAGAGTTATAGTATTTATAAAATTATAGTATTTATAGAGTTATAGTATTTATAGAGTTATAGTATTTATAAAATTATAGTATTTATAGAGTTATAGTATTTATAAAGTTATATTATATTATATATTTAGTTTATAATATACTATATATTTATTATAATTAATTATTAAGTAATATTAAATATTTAAAAAAATATAATATATTAAATTTTTATTTCCTTTTTAGAATAGTATATACTGGTTAATTATATAAATTATAAATTAAAATTAGATTATAAAACGTAAATTAAAATCTTTTAATTAAAGTATATATTATAATTAGTTATTTTAGTATATTATAATTTATATAATAAAAAATTATATTTAAACTATAATATAACTTATTTATTATTTACGCTATACTCTATACTAAATTAAATAATTAAAAATTTTAATTATATTTTTATAGATACCTTATTACTTACTAAATATTTTTAGTTTAAAAAATAATTCTCTTAGTATAAATATTATTTATATTATAATTTATAATAATTAGTATATAGTAAATAATATAGTATAGATTATTATACTTTTAAAATATTTAATTAGAAATTTTTTTTAAGCTCTTTATATACTTTATAATATAAAAAACTAAAACTAAAACTTTTTATTAATATATTTTATATTAAAAAACTAGTTTTTTACTAATAGTATTTAATACTATAAAAAGTAATTAATACTTTACTAGTATTAAAAGCTATAAAAGTTTAATATTTAGTTTAAATTAATATTTTTTAGACTATTTTTATTAATAATTTTAATAGATTTTTTATATTTATATTTACCTTTATTACTAGTAGTTATTTTATTAAGTAATTTATAACTTCTAAAAGCTTTTTTAAACTAATATTTACTAAAAATATTTTTATTATAATTTAGGGCGATACTTCATATTATAAAAGTAAAATAAATAATTAAACATATATTAGACTATTATAATTATATAAAATATTAAAAAGTAGTTAGTTAAATTAGTAATAAACTAAGTAAAAGTAAGAATTAAGTATTTATAAAAAATTAAATTAATAATAGTATAGAGACTACTACTAGTACTATTACCTAATTAAATATAAACTATTTTTTATATTAAACTAGTATTTTTGTTATATTTGTATTTTATTTTATTTTATTTTATTTTATATTTTATTTATATATTATTATATACTTATATTATATTATTATACTATTATAGTAACTATATTAAGTAAATAACTTTTAATTATATAAATAGACTACTACTATTCTATAAAATTAAAGTTTTACTAATTTTTATGTATAAGAATTAAAATAAACTTACTAAAATAATTAATATAATTAATTAAAATAGCATTTTCTAATTAGTATAGAGTTATACTTATAAAGTAAATAAAATTAATATAATATTTAAAATCGCAGTATAAGCGGTCTATTAAATAGTTATTTAATAAATTTATAAATATTATTTAAGAACTAGCTAAGCTTAAGCGCTTACGCTATAGTATAAAAATATTAATTAAATATAAAAAATATAAAAATTTTTTTTAAAAAAGCTACTATAATAAATTATTTAGCAAAATTATAATTTATAAAAAAGATTAAGACAAGTAAATATAATATAAAAAAAACTTTTATAGTAAAAAGAGTAATAAATTATTATAACTATTTACTATAGTTTTATACTAATATATTATAACTAAATAGTTATAAATAAAACTTAAATATATATTTAAAAACATATAAGTATATTATATTAAAAATTAATAAATAATAATATATAAAAGCTTTAAAAATTATTTTTAAATTAATATAAGTTATTTTAATAAAAAAACTAAAAGTTATATAATAATTTATATATAATAATAATAATAATACTATATAGAAAATAAAGTATAATACGTATTTAAAGGAATTATTAAAATTATAGTTAAATATATTTAAAAGTAAAAATACTAATAATAAATAGTATACTTTTATATAAAATATAATATTAAAAAGACTAGTAATAATAATAGTTTAATATTAAAAGTAAGTTTAATATATTATTTTATTATATATATATACTAATTACTATAAAAAGTATAAGTTAATATTTATAAAAGAGTTTTTTAGTAATAGTAATATAACTCTTAAAACTAATAAGCTATATATTTTAAGTAATAAAAGTAATAAGTATAAAAAAGAAGTTAATAATAATTTACTAATTAATAAGTACTATAAGGGGCTTAGTAATAAATATAAAATAAAAAAATAATAATTAAAATTATTAGTAAAAATATAGAGAGAAGATTAACTATATTTTAAAAAAAGTAAATAGAATAGTGCTTATAAAATAATATATAATTAATTTTTTATAAATAATATATAAGTAAAAATTATTATATAGTACTTTTATATTTAAATAATTAATATATACTCTAATATTATCGCGCTACTAGTAACTTAAAATTACCTTTAAAATTTTATAAGTATATACTTACTAAATACTTTTTAATTTTTTATTAAAATTATTATATATAATAAATATAAATTAATTATTATTTAATATATAATAATAAATAGTAGGAATAGTATACACCTTTTTAAAAACTATATAAGAATTAAATATAGTAGAACTTTTAAATTATTTAATA
The DNA here is from genome assembly GCA_030770415.1 of Pleoardoris graminearum. Lineage (NCBI taxonomy): Eukaryota > Fungi > Ascomycota > Dothideomycetes > Pleosporales > Didymosphaeriaceae > Pleoardoris > Pleoardoris graminearum. Next base: position 135,104 of record JASEKS010000156.1, read on the forward strand.
TTATTTAATAATTAATATAAACAAATATATATTATATTATATACTAAATATTTATAGTATTAAATTAGAATTCTCTAAATAATTTCCTAATAAAATTATTATATTACTTATATTTATTTTTCTATAAAATATTAATATATAATAATTTTATAACAGAATTAAAAAGTATTTAGTATATATAAATATATAAAGCTTTATAGTTAAAAAACTCTTTAGTTTTAATAATAAAAAGCAATATACTAATTAATATAGTATATTAATAACTAAAATATTATATAATATAAATATATAAAAACTATGTATAATTTTAAAAAATAATTAATTTTAAAAATTTTAGTTTAAAAAAATCTCATAATAAAATCTTATAATATAAGCTTTTATATAGAGCGCTATAGCCTTAAGTTATTAGTAAAATACTAATATTTAGGTACGTATTAACTATCTTTACGTACTAACTATCTTAGTATAGTATATAAAATATAGGCTAGCTAGCGTTTATTATAACTAATAATAATAGTTTATAAAATTACTTAAAATATTACTAATATATAGGCCGCTACTAGTATTTATATCTATATTAATATAATTTAATAAGATATATAGCTACTATATACTAAAAATAAAGTATTTAATTAAAGTTTTACTTAGTATTTTACTAACCCCCTACTATTATAAAAAATTATAATATTAAAAAACTTAAAAGGTACTATATCCTATACCTAGTTTTAATAAAATAAACTAGTTAAGTTTTTTTTTAAACTATAGCTAAATACTTTTGTAAATTACTAAAAATTAAATCTAGCTACTAACTACTAAAAGGACTATACCTATTTAAAATAATTACCTATAAAGTTATTAAAAGAAAAAAAAATTAATTTAATTAAATTTCTAGCCGTATATATTAAGTAAAATAAAGAGAAAAAGGAAGAGGTATTATCTATATAAAATAAGTAGTAGGATATAACTAGATAGGCTAAAGACTTTATAAATATTATTTTATACTAAAATTCTTATATTTACTTTAGTTCAGTATAGGACTAATTTAGAGAAGCTACTAATTTTATAAATAGTTACCTATATATATTCTACTTTAACTACGGCCTTATTTTTTAATATTTATTAGTAAAAAGTACTAGACTTAAATAAGGTATTAGGACTAAGTACTTTATAAACTATCTAAATACCTAATTTTATAAAGATATTAAAATTCTTATTTATAAATAGTAATCTATACCTTTTACCCTTTTTTCTTAATCTTAAAATAGAAATATACTTATACTAGTTTTATTATATTCTACTATAACTTTTAAAAAGGAGCTTATATAAGTTATAGTTAATAATAACTAGATTTTTTAAATAGTTAAATAGCTATTATTTTAGTACTTTATTTAATTCCTCTAATTAGAGGCTATAATAATTAGCTATTATAAATTTAGGCTAATATTCTAGAGTTAGTTTTAATAAGCTAAAATATATTTTCTTAATAACTTTAACTAAATAACTAAAATTTTAATTATATTAGATATATAGTCTATATCTAATTACTTTAGTTTTTTTATTATTAAGGTATATTATATTAATTGCGACTAGTAACTTTAAAAGAAGTAACTTAATTTTATTCTAATACGTAGAAAGTATACTAGTATTTTTATAATAATAAATATACTATAAGTATTATTAGAGATAAATACTAAATTACGCCTTTTAGCTATTACTTATAATAATACTAGTAATAATAATACACTTACTTACGCTATTTAAAAAAAACTAGTTAATAAAAATATCTCTTAGCGCTTATAAGAGAATACTATACTATATTTAGCTTATATTATTAATCTTATTATCTAAGATATTATTAAGTATCTTAAACTAGTAGTATTACTTATAGTTAAAAATATAGAAATATTATAAAAATAATATATTTAAGAAATAGAAGCACGGGCGTCTATTTTAAACTTTTTTTTATAAAATATATATACTTTTATTATATATATTTATTATATATTAAGTAATTACTAGATCTAGGTTATCTATATTACTATTAACGTATTACTATAACGTTATAAGCGTTTTATTACTATATAATAATATTTATTATTTAAAAAACGGCTATTTATTATCCGTAATATTAAAATATAATAAAATTTAATATTTAATATATATACGTGCGCACTTAAAATCTAGAAATATATTAATAAATAGTTAAAATAAAAATTATATTTAATATAACTGTTAGGTCGGCCGATAGTAATATAGTTAAAATAAATTTTTATAACTTTAAATAACTTAGATTATTTTTTATAGTATAATACTACTTTAAACTATTTACTAAAATATTAAAACGTTTTAAAAATATTATAAGTTTTCTTAGTAAAAACTAGAAATCTTAGATTTAATATATTTAATTTATATATAACTATCTCTTTAATTTCTTAGATAAGATAATAGTTAAGCTAGATAATAAAAACTTAAAACGTAAAAAGGATATTAAGTAATTAGAAATAATATAATCTATAACTAAAAGTAGCTATACTAAGTTAAGTAAATACTATTTAAAGATAGACGTAACGTAAGAGTTTTTATTTAACTATATAATTATTTTTAATCTAATATAAAAGCTTACGGTATATAAAATATAATTATTATAAATATTTATTATAGCAGAACTTTAACTACTAGTTTAAAATAATATATAAAAACCCTACTATAAATATACCTATTAAAAATAATTCTTTAATTACTTTAATCGCTATAATAATAATAGGCGTATAAGTTATATACTTTTATTAAACCCCTTTATATAATAACCGTAAAATAATAAGTAATTTTAAAAATCTACTACTCTATTAAGTAGTTTTTTAATTTTAAACTAGGTATTTTTTACAGAAAAAGCTAAAAAAACTAGTAGTTAAGTATATAATAAAAAAGAAGACTACTTAAATACTTTTTGTATAAAAATAACTAAGAGTTTTAATATATTAAATTAGTAGTAGGCGTATAAAAATATATTTTTTTAACTAGTTTAAGTTATAAAAGACGTACTTACTATATTAATTATATAAGTTAATATTAAGCGTATTTTTAATATTACTAAAAACGTTATTAGTAATTAAAGGTATTAACTTTCTACTTAAATAATTTAGTAAATTATAATGTTTACTAATTTAATTTCTTAAGAGACGGAAGAGTAAACTAGACTATAAAATATAATAATAGAAATAAAAGATAATAAAACTCTTTATAATAAAATTAATAATTTACTAGACTTTTTAGTACTTTAAGAGCTTATTAAGGAGTATATAAAAAATATATATAACGTAAATAAAAATTTAATAAAAAGTACTAAAGATTATAAAGATAATTACTTTTCCTTTTATAAAAGCGTTAAAAGTCTATACGCTATAATAAAAAACTATAATTAATAATTATTATAATTTAATTTCTATAAGTATATAAACTAAACTAGAGTTTTATACTATATTTAATTTAGTAATTTTTAAGGAAGAAACTCTAATAACTTTAACTTAACCTAACCCCTAGTCTATATAATTTTAACCTAACCCTAATCCCTAGTTTATATAATTTTAATTTAACTTTAACCCTTAGTCTATATAACTTAAACCTAACCCTAACCCCTAGTTTATATAATTTTAACTTAACCCTAATCTATTATCTATACGACTCTAACCTAATCTTAATCTAGTACTAAATAACCCCGACCTATTTACTAGTATACTTATATAATTACTACTTACGTATATAAAAATATATATATACTCCTCCTTTTTCGAACCCCTTTTAGTTACTCTAAGTTCCTATAGCCACACTTTTTGTTTAATTAATATATAAATATACTACTTACGTAATATATTATTTATATTATAGTATATTATAATATCTTTTAACTTTTATAAAACTATACTCCTATTTCCTTAAAATGGCGGTAAATTTTTTAAAACGTAAATCTAAAGTTAATCTTCTTTTAAAAGTAAATAATTTACCTACTTTAATTACTACTACTTTAAATAAATTACTAAGGACTATTTATAACGCTATAAGGCGTATTAAAGACAAAAATAATAAAAAAGATAATAATAATAATATAAAAAAGGTTAAATATAGTAGAATAATAACGTTAATTTAAAGAGATAAAAAAATTATTAATAAGAACTTAACTAGAAGTCCTAAAAAAGAAAATAAAAGACTATTAATTAAGAAGAGTCTAAATATTAAAAAATAGTTATTATAATATTTTATAAAAAAAGAAAAGTATTCTATTAATATAAGTACTAAAAAACCTCTTATAAATAAAGAAAATGTTAAAAAAAGATTAAAATACGCTAAAGAAAATATAAAAAATATAAAAAATATAAATTTAAAAAAATAATATTTTCTATTAAGTTAGTAATATAAAGTGGTAAAGTTAGAAAAGAATATTATAGAAAAAGGAGTAATAATAGAGTTAGAAAAGAATTAGTTACTAGCTAATTATAAAATAAGTTATTTTAAGTTTTTAAAATCTTAACATATATAACTTTTTATATATTTTAAAGTAATAGTTTTAGGTTTTTAATATTATTTATATTAATTATTTTATAGGCTAAAACCTTACCCCACAAGTTTAAAGTATAATTTAGGTTAGAAGTAAAAGTAATTTAGTATTTATTAAAATACCTAATTCTTTTACTTCTTATGCTAGTAAGGACTATATAAATAAAGTCCTTATACCTAAGGTTAAACTAAGTATAACAAAAGGTAAGTTTTATAATACTTTTTTACCCATTTTGTTATTAATATAATAATATATATATATATATATATATATATATTATTTTATAATATAATTATAATCTTTATATTAATATTAATTTAGGTTAGTAATTGTAACAAAATAAGGTCCCTATTTATAAAATAATAGACGTTTTAACTTACTATAAAAATTATAAAATTAAACTATTTCTTTACCTAGCCTATAGTCCTAATTTAGCCGCTATAGAAAATATATAGGGTTTATTAAAATTAGGACTAATTAAAAATAAAAAGGCTTATTTAGGTATAGGAAATAGTTTATATAGTATAAAGGTCTTTAGAAAAGCTATTAATAAGAAGTAGAATAATATACTATAAGAAGTTATTAATAACGGTATTTTATCCCTCCCTAACTATTATAAGGTAGTTATAGAAGCTAAAGGCTACTATACTAAATACTAGTAATTTATTATTTACCAGTTTATTATTAAAAATTTAAAAAAGTACCATTTATATATAATTATATAATTAATATATAAATATATAAAACTATTTAATATACTAATAAAAATTAGTTTCTATTATTATTTATACAAAAATCAGCTAATTGTACACATTAAATAAAAAGTTATAATAGCCTAAAATAGAACTCTAAAAATTATTTATATTTACTAATTTTTTACTACCCCTAAACTCCTTAGTAAGCAGCCCCTAATAGGGTAAATGGAATCTACTAGTCTTTCTCTTTAAAACGCGATTTTTTTTATATTTTTTAGCTTACTAATTATACAGTTATATAACTTTAAAAAAATAATATTTTTATTTAAGCTTTTTCTATTGTACCCCCCTGCAATTTTTTAATATATTTATATATTTATATATTAATTTTTATTTTTATATTTATTATTATAATTATTATTATGTTACCTGAATTTTTCGACACATTAAGTATAAAGGTATACACATACTCCTCCTTTTTTAAAACCCCTTTTAGTCGCCCTAAGCCACTACAGCCACACTATTTGTTCGATTAATATATAAATATATATATATACTTCTTTTTTTTTTAAATATTTTTATTTTTATTTTTATTATTACTCTAATTATACTCTTTTATTTAATTTTATACTATATATATATTTATTATTATATATATTAAGTATAAAAATATATAACGTACTCTATAGTTAAACAACCTATATAAATAAATAATTTATTTTTACTAAGACTCTACTAAAACTATACCTATTATAATATACATTAGTATAGTTTAGTCTTATTTAGTATAAAATAATATAAAATATTATTTAGAATTAGCTTTTATAGGGTTTTTATATATTTATATATTATACCTAACTATTTAGTACTATTTATAGTACATTTAAAATAGTTTACTTACTTTAGCGTATACCTACTTTTTTATTTTTATTTTTTACTACGTGCCCTAAAACTTTTATAAAGTACTTAGATAAGTGCTATTATTAATTATTAAAGTTATTTTTACTTAAATTCGCTTTCTTTTATATAATTTACGTTATATAGTAGCCTTATTTATTATTTTAAACTTAGCTATCTCCTATTACGCTAATACTAGTTTATATATAATAATTACTACCTCTTTTAAAATTTTTTTAAACGTCTTAACTATAAATATTAGTAAGCTATTTATATATTTCTAAATCTTAAATTTTATAAGCGTTAATTATAACTCTAATTTTTATATATTACTAAGAGTTTATAACTACTAGAGACTATTACTAAATAGTAGTAGTAATAAAGTATATCACTTTATATTAAAATATAATATAACTTATTTTAGAATAAATAGAACTAATTTAGCGTTTTAAAACCTTTTTTAGATATTACTAAAAGTAAATATTATATTAAAGGCACGCTTAAAGTAAAATAAAAACTCTAGTTTTATATAGGGAGTTAATAAAAAAAAGAGTAATAAAAGAAGATACCGTTTTAAAAAATTTATATAAAATTAATTAATATGCCTAAATATACTTAAATAATACTATTTTAAATAAAAAGTTATATAGAGCTTTTTAAAAATTTTAAATACTATTTATTATGTATATAAAGTAAATTAAAATTACGTAAATAGAGAGCTTTTTTTAGTTCTTAATTTAAGCCCCTATAACTATTTAGTTAGTAAATATATTTCACTAAAAGTTTTACTATGTCCTTTTAGGCCTAGTAAAGGTTACGTAACCTAAGTTTTAATAAGAATTTATTATATAATAATAAATTTATATAATAAGTAAACATTTAGCTATTACTTATATAATTACTAATTACGTAATATATTATTAATATTATATTATATAATAATATCTATTTAATATTATAAATCTAGACTCCTATTCCTTTAATAGAGCACGATATTTAATAAAACTTAAATTTTAAATGAATCTTTTTTTAAAAGTAAACACTTTTATTCTAATAATTATATTTACTTTAAAATAACGCCTAATAGTATTTATAATACTATATAACGCATTAAAAATAAAAAAATAATAATAATTATATAAGTAAAGCTAAAAGTGATACAGTTTTTAAAGTAATTTAAAAAGAAAAAAGAATTATTAATAGATACTTAATTATAAGCGCTAAAAAAATAAACTAAAAGACTGTTATTAGAAAATAGTTTAACTCTATTATATAAATTCTTATAAATGGCGTTTTATAAGAGTTTGGTTATAATATTAGTATAAGTAATAAAAAACCTATAATTAATTAAAAAATGCCTATAAAATAATTAAAATACGCTAATGAAAATATTTAATATATTAAAAATATAAATATACAAAAATAATATTCTCTAATAAGTTAATAATATAGAGGGAAGAGAGTAGAAAGGAGTATCTTTTTTAACACATTAAGTATAAAGGCATATACGTACTCCTCCTTTTTTAAAACCCCTTTTAGTCGCCTACACAGCTACTACTGCCACACCCTTTTATTCGATTAATATACAAATATATATAGAAAGGAGTATTATACAAAAAGGGGTAAAAATAAAATTAAAAAAGAACTAGCTATTAGCTAATTACAAAGTAAGTTATTTTAATAATTTAATATTTTAAGATATATTAAATTCTATATATTATTACGTTATAATTTTATTTCCTTAATATTAATTATATTAATTATTTGGTAAGTAATAATTTAATAGTCTAAGTTTAGAATACTATTTATTTAAAAAATAAAAGGTATTTAGTATTTATTATAATACTAAATTCTTTTATATCCTTTAATTATAAAAATTATATATATAAAGTCTTTATATCTAAAGTTAAACAAAAGATAAAAGGGGTAAATAACTTAATAAATTTTTTAGTACTTTTTTTAATATAATATAATTTATATATATATATATTATATTATAATTATAAAATATATAAAAATATTAATCTAGGATAGTAATGTTAGTAAGATAACGCCCCTCTTTAAAAAATAACTAATGTTTTAAACTATGTTAGAAATAAAAAAATTATACTTTTTTTTTATCTAGCCTAAACCACTAATTTAGCCTTAATAGAATATATATAGAATTATTTATATATATATTTATATATTAATCGAATAAAAAGTGTGGCTGTGGTAGCTCGGGGCGACTTAAAGAATTATATAAACTATAGAGTAAATAATAATAAAAAGGCTAATTAAGATATATAATTAAGTTTAGAAAGTATATTAGTCTTTAAAAGAGTAAAAATAAAAAAGTAATATAAAGTGCTCTAATAAGTTATTAATAATTATATTTTATTACTCCCTACCTATTTTAAGATAGTAATAGAAGCTTATAGATACTATAGTTAGTACTAGTAATATATTATTTACTCGTTTATTATTAAAAATGTAAACATTTAACTTTTATTAATAATTATATAATTAATATATTAAACTATAAAGATAATCTAAATACTAATAAAATAGAGTATCTATTATACTATATATAAAAATATACTAATTTTATTTCTTAAATAAAAAGTTATACTAACTTAATATAGAATCCTAAAAATTTTCTATATTTACAAATTTTCTATTACCCCTAGACCCCTTAGTAAGCAGCCCTAAATAGGGTAAATAGAATCTACTAGTCCTTTTTTTTAAAATACTATTTTTTTTTATATTTTTAGACCTACTAGTTATAAAGTTATATTATTTTAAAAAAAGTATTTTTTTTAATTAGTCTTTTGTTTTGTTACTCCCCTGTAATATATATAATATAGTTTTTTATAAGCTCTTTAGCTTAGTACTTATACGCCTTTTTTAGTAGCTTAAAATACCTAGTATTAAGTAGTTAAAAGAGGTACGATAAATATAAATGTATATATAAAGTAATAATTTTATTATTTTTATAGTATTATTTAAATTTAAGTAAGTTATAGCTCTTATAGCCGTTAATATTAAGTAATTAGTAGCTATTAACTATATTTTTTATTATATACTTATTAAAGTACTTTAACTAGTTAAGACTAAGTTTATTAATTATTTAGCTATTTTTAGAGACTGTAATAACCTAATTATAAAATAAATTACCTACTTTATATTAGTTTAATAGGTATTAGTATACCTTAAAGATAATAAAGATTAGGATAGCTTATTTTTTAGTATTAATACTTTAGATAACCGTTAAGTACTCTTAATTATCTAGTTAGATTAATTTAGGTTATTTTTATATTTCTAAAGCCGTATTAGTTATTTTACTAAATATTTAGCCTAGTATAAAATCTAATTTATTAAAATTAAACGTATCGTCTTTCTAAATACTATACTTAGTTATAAAGTTAGCTAAAATATTAAATTAGTCCTATATTAACCTAAAATCTTTATAGTAAACTTGTACGTAGTTATACTTATTATTAAATTATATTATAAGCTTATTATATCGCTTTATAAATATATTAAACTAATTAATATTAATTAACACTAGATTACGCTTAGCGCGTAGAGAATTAGCTATATATATTATATTTATAAACTAGGGCGGAAATCTTTGCGTAACTAAATTAAATATATATTTAATAATTACCTTTTCTTTATTTTAGTTTAGCTTTTATAAATTAGGTATAATATTAATGCATAAAAGTTATTTAGTATATCTATAATTTAAAGTTTTTTAATTAACTTTATAAATAGCTATAGCACGTTAGATTAAGAGTTTTATATTTTATTTAATAGCTTAAATTATAAGTTATATCTAAGCTTCCTTAAACACGCTTAACTAGAATTTTTAGATTAATATTAGTATAGATAAAATATTATAGTAGGGTCTTAGTAAAAGTAAGTTATTTACCTATATAGGTTATTCGCCCGTAGAGTACCTTATATACTTTTTCTTTTTAAAATTTTTATTTTTATTTTTAACTACTATAATTCTACTACTTTATTTAATTTATATATATATATATTTATTATTATATTTATTACTATATTTATTATTATATTTATTATTATATTTATTATTATAATTATTATTATAATTATTATTATATTTATTATTATAATTATTATTATAGTTATTATTATAATTATTATTATAGTAATAGATCTTTTTCGACATATTAAGTATAAAGGGATACACAGCCACTATAGCCACACTCTTTTATTTAATTAATATATAAATATAAAATATAATATATAGTTATAGATAATAATAATTATTTTAAATATAATTACACTACTACTAAATTTATAAATTTTATAAATATAAATTATATATTAGTTTTTTATTTAATTTAGTTTTAAAAAAAAATTAAATAATTTAATTATAAATAACTTTATTATTTATAGTATATATATATATAAGTATAATTACTTTATTAAATATACTTAATTAAATATACTGTAAAAGAAAATAAAAATATAATTTTTAAAAATATATTGTTTTTTTATTTATTTTATAAGTAAGTAATTTTAATAAATAATTAATATTATATATTAAAAATAGACTTTTTATAACTAATAGTCTTTTATAAAAATTTATAAAATATTTTTAATTATAAAATACTATTATAAGTGTAAACTTATACACACTTATTTTTATAACTGTATCCGGGAGAATAACTTTTTTTAGCCTATACCTTTTTTAGACTAGTGTCTCGACGCTACACTTTACCTCTCTTTATATAATAAGTGTAAAGGCGCCCCTTACTTAAGTATAAGTACTAAGATAGGTATATCTATACTAGTAATACTAGCGCCTTAGTATACTCTTATTTTATTTTAAAATACTTAGTTAACTCCCTATATATAGATTTTTTTAAAATATTAATATATAATATTTATGTTTAAGTTTTTATAATATAATTTACGTATTCCTCTACGTCTATTAGTAAAACGCTTATAAAATAATATATTATATAATAGACTATATAAGCGCTAAATTTTAAAAATCTATACTTTACTAATTATATACCCGTAGTAGACTAATTGTTTATATTATATAAAACGCCTATTAGTATAAATAAGATAGTAAAACTTTATATAAAAATTTTACTTAGACAGACTAGTAATAGTACTATTTAGAAATTAGCTAGTAATAGCGTTACTTAAAAACTAGCTAGTAATAGTACTACTAAAAAGTATAATACCTAAAAGTTAATTTAGTATACGCTAGCCAATAATATATTATATAATTAGTTAAATAAATTACCTTTACTATTACCGCCGCGATTACTTAGTATAGAAAAAAAAATTATTTTTAAGTTTAAAATTAGTAAGTTCTATAAAAGTATAATTACTATATTACTAAATACTTTTTATATTTTTAGTAAATAATTTATAAATAGCACGTTTACGAAAAAAATTAAAAAGAACCTAATAGTAAATACTGGTAATAAACTTTTAAAAAATAATTACTATAAAAATAGTTTTAATATTTCTTACCCTACTTTACGAAATATTAGTAATAATAATAATAAAAATTTTAATATAATAACTATTACCGGTTAACTTATAATAGACTAGTAATTATAATATAGCTTTATAGTTAAGTATAAAGTATTTATTAAATAAGTTAAAGCTATAGAAGAAGATATTTTATTATTTATTAAAATAGCTATTATAACTAATAAAGAATACTTTACATAAAAACTTAGCTATAAATATTTTATTTTAGTACGTATTTTACCTAATAAATAACTTATATATAAGTACGTTATATTTTTTTTTTAAAAAAAAATAAGCCTTTAAATTAAGGCTACCTAACTATTTAAGAAACGTGCTTTATCTCCTAAGTAACCTAATAACCGGCTCTTTAAGTAACTAACTAACTAAATAATATAGGCTAGTTAAGTAACCTATACTAGGATTTAATTAATTACCTATTTAGGACTAGCGTCCTTCCTATTTAGGACTAGCCTAATACTAATTAGGTTAGGTCGCCACGCTAACCTAATTAAGTAATTAAACTAAATCTATTTAGGAAATTAACTAGCCTAATTAAGTAATATAACTAAACCTAATAAGGTTAAGTCTAAAACCTAATAAACTAATTAATTAAATAGTAGATTATAGTAGACAAGAATAAAATTTAAACTCGTAGCCTATAATATTACTATTATAGGTAATTAGGTGTATTATCTACTAAGCTACACCCTCTCGCTAAGTATATTATTACTATTATTTTTTTTTTAATAATTTTTATATAAGTATTACGAAAGGTCTAGAAAATTAGTTTATTATTAATTTAAAATATTTTTATTATTAAAGTATATTATATAGTAATTTAGACACGACTAAATAAATAATTTAATTTATAAAATAATTAAAAGTAAAGGTGTAAAACTATAATATATTATTAATATAAATATAGTATAACTAAAGCTGTAAATTTAGTAATAAAAATAAAATCTTAATAGTATATTTTAATTAGTTACTTATATTTATTAGGAGCGTAATAGTATAAAAAATAATATATACACTTTATAAAAAAAGCTAAATACTAAATTATAATACTAATTAACCGCTAATAAGGCTTTTAGTAAAATAATCTAATATAATAATAAATAAAAATAATACTTTACTATAGTAATTTAAGAAGTACGTAAACTATAAAATAAACTAAAATACTTAAAAATATTAGTAAAAGTTTTTTATAGTATTATAACTAATACTAAATTATTTAAAAAAATAAAAAGTATAAAAAAGATAATAAAAGGAAAAAGTAGAAAATAGTATTATATAAATTACTATAAAATCTTACGTTCTTAAACCTATCTAATAATAATAATAATAGTAGCTCTAGTAGCTTTAATAGTTCTTTTTGTTATAGTAATATAAAATTAATATTATTTAATAAAGCTTACTTAACGTTTTATAAGAATTAATAATAATATAATAGTATACTAGTATTAATAATTAATACTACTACCTCTAAAAAGAAGCGTCGTTTACATAATAAATAAAAAAATGTTAATAAGTTTAGTAGTACCGCCGATAAAAATCTAAATATATAAATTAAAAATATAGAAATAAGGTTTTAGTAAATATATAAACTCTTTTCTAATAAGTAGTTTAATATTAAATATTTTTATTAAGCGTATAATAATTATATACTTATTTATATCTATAACTATACTATTATAATATTAAATAACTTATACTAAAATATATAATAACTATATAATAACCTATAAAAAGTAATTAGTTTAATGAATTAATAATTTACTATACTTATAAGATTTAACTGCGGTAAGTTATAATAATATAATAATAAACCCTTTAGTAAATAGTTAGTTTATTTTAAAAATAAAGTAACGTAAGTATACCTAAAACCTATTATAATAAAGTTTAAGGCTATAATTAATTTTAACGTACGTTTAAAAGTAGCTATAATAAGCGTAGTCTAAGCGAATAAAACCTAAATATAATTTATTTAACAGTTATTTTAATATAAGACATTTAAAAATATTACCTATAAAAACCCTAAAAAAAATAATAAAAATAATAAAAATAATAAAAATAATAAAAAGCTTTTATAGACCAGCGCTTCTATTAATAAAAATTATAATTTTAGTAATAGATATAATTTTACCTTTTATATAAATTATTATTTATTAAAAGAATTCCGTACAGTCTAAGCTAAAAAAGTATATATTTATTATTTAAAACCCAATTATATACCTAATTAAAATTAGCCTAACCTTTATAAAAAGGGCTTTATAACTCTAGTACTAGTTAAATACAGAGGAGTAATATAAAAAAAGACTAATTAAAAAAAATAGCTTTTTTAAAAAAAATAACTTTTTTTTAAAAAAAATACCTTTTTTAAAAAAATTACCTTTTTTAAAATAATATAACTTTTTAATAAGTAAGCCTAAAAATACGAATAAAATACCGTTTTAAAGAGAATAACTAACTTATTCTATTAACCTACTTAGGGGCTGCTTACTAAGGGGTTTAAGAGTAAAAAAAAATTAGTAAATAACAACAATTTTTAGGACCCTACTTTAGGTAATTATAACTTTTAATTTAAGGTGTAAAATTAGCTTATTTTTATATATATAATAATAGATATTAAGTTTTATTAGTATATTAAATATTTTTATATATTTATATATTAATTATATAATTCTATATAAAAGTTACTTCATTAAATATATAATAATAAACTAATAAATTATAAATTACTAGTATTTAGTATATTAGCCTTTAGTTTCTATAACCGCCTTACAACGGTTAGAAAAAAATAAAATATAGTTATTATTAACTTCTTATAGTATATTATTCTACTTTTTTATAATAGCTTTTTTAAAAGACTCTATACTCTCTAAACTAATTTCTACACCTAAATTAGCTTTTTTATTTTTAATTAGCCCTAATTAGGCTGGCGAACGGGTCTCCACATCAGGATCTTAAAAACTAAAATATCTCTTTAATTAAAAGAGTTATAAAAATACTTTCTATTAGTAAAATATAGAGCTAACCTAGCTCTATATTTTACTAATAGAAAGTTTCTTTATAACTCTTTTAATTAAGGAGATATCTTAGATTAGAGTAAAATGTGGAGACCTATTTCTTAGTAAGACAGGTTAGTTAATAACTTTTTATTTATTAGATTTAAAAAGAAACTTTCTATTTGTAAAATATAGAGCTAACTTAGCTCTATATTTTACTAATAGAAAGTATTTTTATAACTCTTTTAGTTAAAGAGATATTTTAGTTTTTAAGATCCTAATATAGAGACCCGTTCGCCACACTAGCCCTAATTTTAGTAAACCCTATATATTTTCTATAGGGGCTAAAATAGAACTATAGGCTAGATAAGAAAATAATTTAATTTTATTATTTTTAAACTAAGTTAAAACGTCTGTAGTTTTATAAATAAGAGTTTTATTTTATTAAAATTACTAATCTAAATTAATATTAATATAAAGATTATATATTTTATATTTATATATTAATTAAATAAATAGTATAGCTGTAGTCGCTCGGGGCAACTAAAAGGGGGTTTAAAAAAGGAGGAGTATATATATACTTTTAGTTAAAGATTATAATTATAATATAATATAATAATAAAGGCATACACATACTCCTCCTTTTTTAAAACCCCTTTTAGTCGCCCCGAGCCACTATAGCCACACTATTTATTCGATTAATATACAAATACAAATATATAATATAATAATATATATATATATATATATATATTATTATATTAATAATAAAAGGAGTAAAAAAGTATTAAAAAACTTGCCCCTTTTTATACTTAGTTTAATCTTAGGTATAAGGACTTTATTTATATAATTCTTACTAGTAAAAAAAGTAAAAAAATTAGGTATTTTAATAAATACTAAATTACTTTTACCTCCTACCTAAATTGCATTCTAAACTTATAGGGTAAGTTCTTAGCCTATAAAATAATTAGTATAATTAATATTAAAAAACTAAAACTATAACTTTTAAATATATAAAAAGTTATATATTTTAATATTTTAAAAAGTTAAAATAACTTACTTTATAATTAGCTAGTAGCCAATTCTCTTCTAACTTTATTATTACTCCTTTTTCTATAATATTTACTTTTAGCTTTGCCCCTTTATATTGCTAACTTATTAAAAAATTTAATTTATTTTAAATTTTTATATTTTATAATTTTTATAGTCTCGTTATAGTATTTTAATTTTTTTTTAGTATTTTCTTTTTTTAGTATTAGTTTTTTTTTACTTATATTAATAGAGTTACCTTTCTCTTTTAAAGCCTTTTATAAGGATCTTTTTATAATATTTAGACTATTTTTTATTAATAGTCTTTTATTTTCTTTTTTAGGACTTCTTATGAGGTTTCTATTAATAATTCTTTTATCTCTATTAGTTAATTTTGTTATCCTACTCTTATTAACTTTTTTTATATTATAATTATTCTCCTTTTTTTAAATTCTTTTTATAGTATTATAAATACTTTATATAGGCTTTCCTAAAGTAGTAGCAATTAAAAAAGAAGAATTATTTACTTTTAAAAGAAGTTTCACTTTAAATTTGAGTATTAAGAAATTTGGCTCTATTTTAAGAAAATAGGAGTTTAAGTTTATAAAATTAAAAAGATATTATTATATACTATAATATTAGTAATATATTACGTAACTAGTACTTATATAAGTATAATCTAAATTTTTATTATTAATATAATTTTATTATTAGATTACTAGTATACCTAAAAAAACTAGTTACGTAATCTAGACTAGGCCTAAAAGAGTATAGTTAAAGTTTAAGTTAAATATATTTACTAACTGAAAAGTTATAGGAACCTTAATAAGGGGTTTAAAAAATTACTCTATTTAGGTAATTTTAATTTTTTACACGTAATTAATAAGTAGTAGGTAAAATCTTTATAATTCCCTATTATTTTCTCTTTAAAACGGTGTTATTCGCGTATTTTTAAGTTTAGTAACTAATTTTATATAATTTTTTTAAAAAATATATCTTCTTTAATTACTCTTTTTTTATATCACCCCCCTGTAGTTCTAAATAACAAATATTTAAAATACTAATACTAATAACGCCTATAATAGTAACTATAATATTAAATATTAAAAAAAAGTATAATTTCTAAAAATAATTACTTTTAGTGACCCTCGTCTATATATAAAAAACTATTATTTAATACCCTCTAGTATTATTTTATAGTAAAGCAACGTACGTTCGTAAGCTAATTAAGTCTATAATTATTTTTTATTTTATTAAGTAATATTTACTGTACCGCTTATAATTTATAAAAATAACTTATTACTATTATAGTATACCACGTAATAAATTATTTACTTAATTATAATAAAAAACTACTAAATAAGCTACCCTATCTTATAAAGAGAGGTAAAGTGTAGCGTCGAGACACTAGTCCAAAAAAGGTATAGGCTAAAAAAAGTTGTTCCCCCGGATACAGTTATAAAAAGGCTACCCTATATATCGTACTTAAATAAAACTAAAGGTATAAGTTAATACGTTTAATAGAACGTTAGTTACTATATACGTTCTTTTAAATAATAGCTATACTAAATAGATTATTAGTACTAATTTTATACCTATTTATAACCTTTAGACAATAATAGCGTAAAGGTTTATTATTTTAAAACTTACTAATAGTAATATTATGGATAAAATAATACATATAGATAAAATCCGTATAATAATTAGAGGATATATAAATAAAAATTAGTACTAGATTATAAATATTATTAGCTATAACGTAATAGTTAAATAATTATAGCTTAAGGCTTATAACTCTTTGTATAAGTAGAGTAAAAAGATAATAATATTTAAGTTAAATAATTACTATAGTAACTATTTATACTAGTCTCTATAAAGACATATATATACTCCTCCTTTTTTAAAACCCCTTTTAGTCTCCCCGAGCCACTACAGCCGTACTATTTGTTTAATTAATATATAAATATAAATATAAATATATACTAGTCTCTACTTATTAAAGTAATATATAACTACTACAGTAATGGTTATACTAAAATAATTAAATTAAAAAATAAAAATAGTATTAATATAGTAATTATTTTAACTAAAACTACTCTAAAAATAGCTTATTATAATTTAGACATTATTATCTAAATAATACTAAAAGATTAAATATATTTTAAAATAAGTAATAAGGCAGATAACGCCTAATATACTTATATAACTTTTATAAAAACTAAATAGATTACTGCCGTAGTCACGTAAGCTAACTTTAATAAATTTTATTTAAAGCTTAATTAACTACACCTTATAATTAATAAAATTAAATAAAAATTACAAAAATAATTCTATTATATTACTAATCTATAAAACTTTAAAAAGTTACTAAGCTATCCCTGGGTTAACTAGGCGTTAACTATAAAATATATTTAAAAGAAGATGGCTAGCTAATTATATAATACTATTTTAAAATATTGCGTAAATAGACTAAAGTAATTAAGACCTATATATAGACTAAGATAGTAAAGGAATATATATATAAAAGTAACTTTTTATTTATAGCCCTACTACTAGTTATTAATAAACCTATAAAAGATATCTATATATATATTAACTACTACCGCCTTAATAAAATTATAATTAAAAATTATAACGCCCTACTAAAGTTAAAAAAAATACTTACTAATATAAATAAGCGGCGTATTTTTTCTAAGTTTAATACTATTATAGCATTTAATAAGATCTAAATTAAAAACAGTAATAAGTATAAAACTACTTTTTTTTACGTAATTTAGTCTATTTAAATACCTAATTATACTCTTTAGACTATATAATACCCTAGACACCTTTTAATAATATATTAATTAGTTATTACGTAAGTATTTAAATAATTTTTATTTAATTTATATTAATAATATTATTATCTTTAGTAAAAATAACTAAAACTCTAAATAGTACTACTTTAAAATACTATATAAGCTTTATAAAGTAGAACTATATCTTAATATTAATATATTATATAAAGAGAGGTAAAGTGTAGTGCCGAGACACTAGTCTAAAAAAGGTATAGGCTAAAAAAAGTTATTTCCCCGGATACAGTTAAAAAAAATAAGCGTGTATAAGAACGGTAAAAAATATTATTTGTTTTAGTTTCTATCCTGCGCACCTGACGCCGAAGCGAAGGGTTACCTCCCCGGGGGGAGGCGGATGATTAATATATATAAGTTTTTAGTTTAACGTATTAGCTATTTTAATATAATCTTATTAGTAAATAAATTAAAAATAAACCTAACTAAAATTAAAACTATTATAAAATAGTACACATTAAGTATAAAGGTATACATATACTCCTTCTTTTTTAAAACCCCTTTTAGTCGCCCCGAGCCACCGCAGCCACACTATTTATTTAATTAGTATATAAATATATAAAATAGTAGTAACCTAAAATAATTAAAAATATTTAAATCTTTATTAGATTTATAAACTTTTACTAGTAATTTATATGCTAGTTTTTTTAAGTTATATAGCTACTAATTAAGCTAACGCGTAATAGCGCTATTAAAAAAGTTATACTAATACCTAATACTAAAAAGGCCTTTAAGCAGTTTAAACGTGCTTTTATTAATATTTTAATACTTATTTATTTTAATCCTAATATACGTATAATTATAGAAACTAATATATCTAATTAAGTTATTACTAGTATACTCTCTTAGTATAAGAACAATGTCCTATAACCTATTACTTTCTTTTTAATAAAAATAAACCAAAAAGTAATAAGTACGTCTAGACAATAATCTAGGGGTATAAATATAGTAAAGAAATTTTATTAAATACTAAATTATGTACGCAATAATTAAAAACTAAAATAAAAATTAACTAAGAATAATATCTATTTAAATAACTGCTTAATTAAATAATAAGTATACTAGTAGGCTAGTAGTTAGTATGAAACTAGTAGCTTATATTAGCGGGCACTAGAGTACTTAGTATAATATAATATAATTATCTTAAGGGCTGTATATATAATATAAATAGTAAAAAGACCTATATAATTACTACGTAAACTATTTTTATTATTAAAGTTACTTAATTACTATATTTGTATACTAATCGAATAAAAAGTGTTGCTGTAGTGGCTTGGGGCGACTAAAAGGGGTTTTAAAAAAGGAGGAGTATATATATACCTTTATACCTTAATTACTATATTTAATAAGTTTAAGTAGTACCTACGTTTTACTATTAAGACTAATAAGGCGTTAAGAAATAAAATATATATAGATTCTTTATATAACCTCTATATAACTATAAATAAATATTTTTATATTTATTTTTATTTTTTATAGATTACCGAATTAAAGATTAAGGACGTTAAAAAATTATATAAAAATAACTTTATCTAGCATAAATAGGATATATATTTTTTTTAGCTAGATATAGTAGCTTTTATTATATTTAAGCTTAGTATTATTATCCTAGTATATAGTAATTTAGCCGTCTAGTAGTAATATATATAATAAATAAATACCTTTACTACCTTATATAATACTATTAATAGGTCGCTTTAGAAGCATATAGTAATTATTACTAAAAGTATAAAAAAGCTAATAATATACTATAAAGATAAAATCTATAATTTTAAACTATAGCTAAAGTAAGTATAAAATATATACTTATAAACGCGTAAGAAGAGGGACTAAGTAAAAATAAAAGTATAAAAAGGTTACTAAGCGTAAGTACTTATAGTAGGCGGTAATAGTAGTAGTAATAGTATTTTAAGATATATAATTTTTTAAATTATAATTAGTAAAGGCGCCTAAAAAGACTTAAATTAATTAGTACTTTACTAGGGATTAAATTTATTCTTATAAAGGGAGAGTTAGTAAAAAGGTTATTATTATTAAATTATTAAGTATTAGAGAAAGCTACTAGTAATAGTAATAGAAAAATTTTATATTAAAAGTTTTAGCGCTTTAGGAGGTATAATATTATAAAATTAAATTAAACTATATTAAATAAAAACTATTAAAGTAATAGTAAACTCTATATATTAATTTTAGTAAATATAACGCAGTTTTATACTTAAGTTACTTAAGTAGAGTAGTTTTTCGCCTCCTACTTAGAAGGGAATAATAAAAATAAAACTTTTAAAACTTAACTATTTTATTTATAATAAAAAGCTTATCGTAATTATCTATATTTTGAAAAATAGTAACTTAAACTTACTAGTACGCTTAACCCTATAAAAATATTCTCTAATTATAACCCTTTAGAATATTTTATAATAACTAAATAGTTAAATTATTAATAAGCCTAATAGACTAAGTTCTTATTAGAATTTAACTTTATAATTAAATATAGGTCTAGTAAAAACGGTATAAAACCTAACGTATTAATATAATAAACTAAAAATATTTCTATAAATATACTTAATAATTAAATATAATACTAATAGTAGGTACTATTATTTTTTAAATAATATAACTTACCTATATATATTATATATTATAGTAGTTCCTATTACACTATATATATAACTAAAATCTTAATAGATATACTAGAGCTAAATACTATAAGCCTATTATAGTAGATTTATAAAATTAAAAAAAGCTATTTATTTCTAATAGTAAAAATAAAAATACTACTTTAAAGTTTTATAATAGTTATTAGGATTATTTAGAATAGCTAGCCTCTATAATAATATTATTAAAGCTATAATTAATACTATAATGAGTGGCGTACGCTATATACCTTATTAATTATATTATAAATAAAGTATTTATATTAAGTTAAAGACTCCTAACTTAATAATAATCTATTATATATTAATAATAGTCTCCTCCTTTTTTAAAACCCTATTTGATCGCCCCGAGCCACCACAGCTACACTATTTGTTCGATTAGTATACAAATATATAAATTATTTAGTATAATATAAAGCTTTATATATATTTTATATAAATATACTATAATAACTACGTTACTAAATATAATAGTAAGTATAAAACGTACGCGTAATTATTATAATACTATTACTAGTTATACTATATAAACAGTATTGCGTAATATATATATAACTACTTTATTTACACTAGAGTAAAATTAAAATGCGAAGGCAAGTATAACTTATTATATTTACCTTTTATACTAGACACCTATTTAATAAGTGTATTTATTAACTTTATTATACTATTACCCAAGTTGTATTATAACAGTTATAATTATAAATATATTATAATTCTTATTAATTATTTATTTTAAAAAAAAGTTTATTGGTTTAATATTTCTAAATGCTAAAACTTATATATAAACGTTTATTAAGTACGTCTAGTAAGAAAAAGAGTATTTATTAAAGTTTATACCTAATTATAGTACGTAATTTACATCTTAGTTTTAAAAATATTATATAAAAATATTAGTATAATAGTAAAGGTATTTATAGCGTTTTTCCTAAAAATAGACAAATAGACAAAAATTATTAATTAATTATTAAAAGCTTATTTACGCTACGTTATTAATTATAAATAAAATAACTAAATAAAGTTATTACCTATTATAAAATTTAAAATAAATAATAATATTATATTTATAGGTATAATACTATTTAAAGCTATAAAGAAATACTTATAATATATAAGTACTAAATCTTTTACATAGTATACTACTAAAAAAATAAAAGGGAATACACGACGCGTAAATTATATATACACTTTTTATATATATAGACTATATAAGCTAATAACTATATTTAATACTAATATAGGTATAAGTAAAAATAAAAGAGTATACTAATAGTTAATAACTATTTATAGTTATATATTAATCGAACAAATAGTGTAGCTGTAGTGGCTTAGGGCGACTAAAAGGGATTTTAAAAAAGGAGGAGTATATATATACCTTTATTTTAATAACTATTTACTCTAGAAATTTACGTAGGTGACTAGATTATACTTAATATATATAATATCTATATACGTTACTTTAAAAGACTAAAAAGTAAAACCTTAAAGCCGTTTAAGGGAGTTAATATTTATAATAAATAATTAAATAATTACTATAGTACTAGCTAGGCCTTTAAACTTAATTTTACTAGTTACGCTACACTTAAAAATATTTATTTATAATTTTACTTATAGCTACTTTACTTATAAGGTATAATACTATTTTTAAAGTAGTAGTAAAAGCTATAAGAACTAATTACTATAAAAGAAGGCCTACTAGTTTATAATATTAAAGTAATACTAAACTACAAAATTAATAAATATATAATTAACCCTAATACTAGCCGTAAAGGCCTATTAAAATTCCTTATTAAATAAAAAGATTTTAATAACCCAAATTAGTAACTTTATATTAATATTATAGGTTATTAAGAATATTTTATAAAATACTACTAATATTACCTATAAACCCTCTAATAATTAAGTACATTCTTTCTAAAGGCTTATAATATATAACTAACTATTATTTAGCTTATAATAAATAAATAAATAATAATAAATAACTAGTAAATAATTAATAAATAATTAAAGACAAATAATAAATAGTGAATAAATAATAAAATATAGTTAATAGATAAGTAGTATAATAAAACTATAAAAATAATAAAACTTAGTATAAAGAGTTTTTTTAAAAAATATAGGTAGTAAATAAAAAAAGTTAAACTTACTTATTATACTCTATAACTCTAATAGTTAAGTTATAAAAAAAATAGTTCTATAGCTTACTATTTAAGTAATTATATATTTTACTACTTTAATACAAACGTTTTACTATTATAAGCGATTAATTCCGCCCTATTATATAAAAGTTAGAAATATATATAAAGCTTTGGAGATAAAACTTCTTAAAGAAAAAAATAGTATTATAAGTATAAAGGTACCCCTTACTTAGGTATACGTACTAAAATAAGTATATCTGCACTAGTAACGCTAGCACTTTAGTATATATTTTTATTTTACTTTAAAGTATCTAGTTAGCTTCCTATATATAGATTCTTATTAAATATTAATATTTAATATCTACTTTTACGCCTCCGTAATAAATATAAATAAAGTAATATATATATATTAATTTTTAAAAGATATTATATATTATAAATAGAAACGGTTTACTATAATTTAAATCTAGTATACTAAATATAGATTATATTTCTATATATATTATTATAAGAAAATTATTTATTTATAAAAATTATATTAACTTAGACTAAGCACATATTTAAGAATCTTAATTAGTGTAGCAAACGGGTCTCCACATTAGGATTTTAAAAACTAAAATATCTCTTTACCTAAAAGACTTATAAAATAGCTTTCTATTAATAAATTATAGAGCTAGTTTAGTTCTATATTTTACTAATAGAAAGTTTTTTTATAAGTCTAATAAATAAAAAGTTATTAGCTAACCTATAATACTAAGAGTTAGGTCTCTATATTTTACTCCGATCTAAGATATCTCTTTTAGTTGAAGAGATATTTTAGTTTTTAAGATCCTGATGTGGAGACCCGTTCGCCAGCCTAATCTTAATTTACTATTAAATAGATAAAGACTTGCCTTTAACTAAGGTATTTAATTTGTGGTTTTAACGTTGAGAATGATACGCAATACTAATACTCTTATTAAATTATGGGCTAGCGGGCTTTCAAAGATTTTAATCACAACAGCGGCGGTACGCGCGCTTTATAAGTCCACCCAAATACTGGTCCTTCTCTTTTTCCAATTCTCCAGGCGCGTAGACAGCCAGTATTAACGTACTAAGGCCATTAAAAACATGCCTCAATTAACAACTCTCTAAAATGTCGAAGAGCGGATTCAGGATGGTGGACAAGGGCAAGACATAAATGAAGACGGCTAGCCTATCGGCTCCGGCGAAGTGCGGACTACCGCTGGGGGTGCATCTGATGCTCTTGAAGGTCCCGAAAACGATTCTACTCATGTCACTCAAGAAAGAGATGACGAAGTAAGTAGTTCGTAGAACGGGGACAATATTAGCGAAGCGGAGAGCAACGACGACCCCAACAAAATATTCGAAACACTCAATCTCCTGGGAAGAATAGAAGTTGCGCAGGTACGACAGTTGCGCTTAGAGCGAGAAGCTATCAATCTGCGGGAAAGAGTTAATCGTGTACAGTCATGGTCACGCCTACCAGATCTGACTATGGAACGTTTGCGCAGGGTGGCCGATCTGTATACGCAACTTGCGGCGCTGATAGACGTAAGTTCTACTCCGGACATTCTACAGCTTTCAGTGCCCATCCGGTAAAGTCTAACGTGTATCAGGACGCTATGTTCGAATTTCCAGGATCGCTGGATGAGGTGTTCGCGCAGGATCGATAAGTCGCTCGCGGTATTGTGCCCGGCGATGTGCCGGGGTGCCATATCTGCAGTCTTTCTTGGGACGAGGAAAGAGAAAGCACTGAAGATGAAGACAAAGATGATAACTACGACGATATTGTGAGGACAGTCTGCAATCACTTCTTCCACGATGGTTGTTTGAGAAGCTGGCTGCGCACTCAGATAGAAGGAGGGCAGGGAACTTGTTAAACGCCCTTGTGGGGCATTAGGCTAGGGTAGCTAGATAAAGTTTAGTACTACTAAATAATACATTTTTACTTGACGTTTCTTTTTTATAAAGTATAGTATACTATTACTAGTAAAAGAGTTATAAATTTAAATATATATTAAGTACTATAATAAAGGTATATACATACTCCTCCTTTTTTAAACCCTCTTTTAGGTCGCCCCGAGCCACTACAGCCACACTTTTTATTCGATTAATATATAAATATATATATATTAAGTACTATAAAAAAATTTTTTTTTTTAATATTATTAATATTAAAGTAAATAGTACTTTTTATACTATAATTAATACTAACTAGTATAATAAAATAAATAGTATAGTAATACTAAATATTATATACTTTAATAATCTTTTTAAAAACTTATATTAAATTAATCTAAATAACTACTAGATTTTTAATAATATTAATATATTTATATAATTAATTATAACTATTAAAAAATATAATAAATAGGCTAAAAGATAATAAAATATTCTTTTTACTAAAGTATACTCTTTAACTACAAAAATATATATTATATATTATAAAAAATTAAATATTATAAACTAATCTTTAGTAATAAAAATAGAGAACTAAATAGTATATATTTATATATATATTTATATACTAATTAAACAAATAGTGTAGCTGTAGTGGCTCGGGGCGACTAAAAGGGGTTTTAAAAAAGGAGGAGTATATATATACCTTTATACTTAATGTGTCGAAAAATTAGATAGTATAATAAATAAAATATATTAAAAAATTATAAATAAATATAGTTATCTAAAATAACTATTAACTATAATTAGTAAAAAAAAATAATAATAAAGAAAGATAGATTATATCTAAATATAGTATACTATAAGATATTATTAGTTAGTATTACGGTAAATATATAGAGAACATACATTGTCCTAAGAAAACGAGACAAGAAGGGCAGGGAGAAGGAACTTGCCCAATGTGTCGGTGATTTTTCTGTTTTCCCACACCATAAGTAGCAGTATATAGTAATTGTAATCTGTTGCCTTGGAAGCGTTATTGAGGTGACGCAATCAGTTGATCCAGGTAGAAAATTTTAAGCCAGAACTACCCACTTGCTCGTCACTCACTCTCTCCCCAACCTGCAATCCACAACATCACAATTGCAGATTCAGCACCATCACCACCACCATGCAACCACGCAGATATACCACCATCGCCCCGAAGCCCGATTCTTCGTCCGCTGCTCCGCCAACAAGGTCCACCGGAGCGTTCGCTGCTGCGCTTGCGGCACCTCCGCAGTCCACCGTCGTGACTCCAACGCAGATCGCGCAGCCGGAGCAAGTCGCCTTCGCTCCTTCCTCAGGTTCTCCTATTGCAGCTACTTCACCAGCTCAGCGTACTCCGCAAGTTCACCCCGCTTCTGGCGGCCCAAGCCAGAACGCTCCGCCCGCTCCGCCCGCATCGCCTCTGCAAGCACCGGTTCTCCGAGCTCTCGAGCCCACCCGGATACAACAGACGCTTCTCCCTTTCTTGCGCTTCGCGTGCAGGGTCCTTGGTCTTTCGGCTTTGCAGCTCGAGCCTTACGTTTCCGATGCCGCCACCTGGGCCCAGTTCCACCCCGTACGTATAACCCTTGAACTTCTCAGAACAACTCATCACTAATAATTTTTCTAGAATGCGCCTACTGACAATGAAGAGCTGATTTTTCAGCGCATGTACATGGCAACCAGGTATCGCCACGCCAGTTACGATTGCGAAATCTGGGAATACGTCGAGCTCGTCCCGCTCACTCGATACTGGTCCGGCGTGCTATAATCATTGGGCCATACGAGTTATTGGAGAGGGGATGGGCAGTAAGCAGGATTGGACAAGGGAAATAGAGGAGAGGTACCCGAAGTGCCCGGATTATAACGAGTACCTAAAGGAATAATTTTCCTATAATAATCTATATAGTAATTTTATTATCTATATTTAATATACTAATTATAAATTATAGTAAGTTATTTTTTAAAATATTTTATTCTCTTTAAAAGTTAAAATATGCTTTTTTTTTATTAGTATTTTATAATAGAAGGAGTTCTGCGGGTCCTTTATAAAACTTTTTTTATAATTTTTTTTAAGGAGCTTTTTAATTTTAAGTAGCTTATTTTTAATATACTATTATAAAAGTCCTATTAAGGTTAGTTATTTATTATAAAAAAGGGGTAATTACTTACCTATATTAAATTCTAATTTTAAATAGTAGTGTAGTAGCTCGACTAGTATAAAAAGTCTAATTTATAGCTTAAAATTATTACTCTTAAAGTTTTATTTAGCTAAATATATATACTAATAGAGGTTATTTTTAATCTATTATTTTTTATCCTTTTTAAGGAGCCCTAAATTAAATAAAGTATTACAGGGGGGTGATATTGGGAAAAGTGCACTCTAAAAAGTTACCTTTTTTAAAATAATATAACTTTTTAGTTATAAGGCCTAAAAATACGAAAAAAATACGATATTAAAGAGAAAGTCTAGCTTAGTCTATTTACCTACTTAGGGGCTGCTTACTAAGGGGTTTAAGGGTAATTAAAAATTAGTGAAATTAGAATAGTTTTAGAACAAAATTTTAGACTATTATAACTTTTTATTTAAGGTGTAAAATTAGCTTATTTTTATATATATTATAATAGTACTTATAATATATAAGTATATAAAATATTTTTATATATTTATATATTATTGATATAATTATATATAAAAGTCAGTTTTTCAAATTTTTAATAATAAACTAGTAATAATAAATTACTAGTACTTATTATAGTAGCCTTTAGCTTCTATAACTGCCTTATAACGGTTAGAAAGAGATAAAATATAGTTATTAATAACTTCTTGTGGTATATTCTACTACTTTTTATTAATAACTCTTTTAAAGGCCTCTATACTTTTTAAACTATTTCCTACACCTAAATTAGCCTTTTTATTTTTAATTAGCCCTAATTTTAATATCCCCTATATATTTTCTATAGGGGCTAAATCAGGACTATAGGCTGGGTAAGAAAATAGTTTAATTTTATTATTTTTAAACTAAGTTAAAACGTCTCTAGTTTTATAAATAGGGACATTATCTTGTTAAAATTACTAACCTATATTAATATTATTATAAAGATTATAATTATAATATAATATAATAATATATATATATATATATTATTATATTATTAAAAACAGGGGTAAAAAAGTATTATAAAACTTACCCCTTTTTATATAGGGTTTAACCTTAGGTATAAGGACTTTATTTATATAGTCCTTACTAGTATAAGAAGTAGAAGAATTAGGTATTTTAATAAATACTAAATTACTTCTACTTTCTATCCAAATTGCACCCCAAACTTGTAGGGTAAGGTCTCGGCCTATAAAATAATTAATATTAATAATATTAAAAATCTAAAACTATAGCTTAAAAATAGATAAAAAGTTATATAATTTAATATTTTAAAAAGTTAAAATATCTTACTTTGTAATTAGCTAACAGCCAGTTCTCTTCTAGCTCTATTATTACCCCTTTTTCTATAATACTCTTTTTTAGCCTTGCCCCTTTGTATTACTGACTTATTAGAAAATATAATCTTTTTTAAATTTATATTTTTTATATTTTTTATATTATCTTTAGCCTATTTTACTTTTTTTTTAGCGTTTTCTTTGTTTATTATTAGTTTTTTTTTACTTATATTAATAGAGTAACCTTTCTCTTTTAAAGTCCTTTGTAATTGTCTTTTTGTAATATTAAGACTATTTTCTATTAATAGTCTTTTATTATCTTTTTTAGGACTTCTAATTAAGTCTCTATTAATAACTCTTTTATCTCTTTTTGTTAATTTTTTTATACCTCCTGTATAAACTTTTTTTATATTATAAGTATTTTCTATATTTTTTTCTTTCTTTTTAATACGTTGTATAGCACTATAAATAGTCCTATTAGGCTTTTCTAAAGTAGAAATAATTGTAGAAATAGGAGTATTTGCTTTTAAAAGAAGTTTAACTTTAGATTTAAGTTTTAAGAATTTTGGCTCCATTTTAAGGAAATAGAAGTTTAAGTTTATAAAAGTAAAAAGATATTATAATATACTATAATATTAGTAATATATTACGTAATTAGTTATTATATAAGCCTTAGCACTATTTTTATAATTAATATAATTTTATTATTAGATTACTAATATACTTCGAAAATCTAGTCACGTGATCTATACTAGGCCTAAAACAGTATAGTTAAAATTTTAGTTAAATATATTTACTAACTAAAAAGTTCTAGGAATCTAAAAAAGGGGTTAAAAAATTGTTTATGTTTAGGTAATTTTAATTTATTACAGGTAATATACATAACGTAACTAAAATTGTAATATAAATCTCTATTATTTTCTCTTTAAAACGATATAATTCACGTATTTTTAGGCTTAGTAATTAATTTTATATTAATTTTTAAAACTAGTAACTTTTTAGAGTGCACTTTTCCCAATGTCACCCCCCTGTAGTATAGAGCTTATAGAGCTATTTATTAATATATTACTTTTTTAAGTAAAATAGTAGTATAGCTATACTTAAAATAATTATTATTATTAAATATAAGCGCGGAAATAGAGGTAGAGAATATATATAAATAAGTATAAATATAGTAAACAGGCAAAGAATTTATATATATAAAATAATTTTATTAACTATAGTTTATACTTTTAGGTAATAACCTTAATACTATCTTATTAAATTTATTAACTTTTACTAGTATAGTTGCCTCGCGTACGTGTATTATTATTGCCTAGAGAGGAGTACCTAGAGATAATTAGTAAGCTGATCCCAACGGGGAAGGTTTTAGGAGAGGAGCTATTAGCGAAGAATTAAGAAGGGGATAACGGCGTAAGATACAGAGTAGATTAATTTTAAAATTTAAGATTATACTTTTTATAAGCCTATTTTGCTATTTACCGTTATGTGTATAGCCTGGGCTTGCTATGTGTAAAGTACAACACTTAGTGGGCAAGGTGTAGGCCTTAGTTGTGCGTAGATGTGCGTTCTGCCAACTCCTATATATCTACTAACCTACACGAGTCGCGCCTCTAGCGCTTGGGTAACTAGGATATATATCTAATCTTTCCCCTCCCCCAGGGTTATTACCGTAACGTTACGCGACTTTAGGCTAACTATTTAAACTTTTACTATATTATGGTATCGACGCTAATTCTTAATAAGCTTCTTATATAGTAACTATAATAATTTTTCTACTAATACTAATAACTTATAACTATTTTAATAGTAATTAAAGTATTAAAATATAGTATAGCACTTTTAATAAAACTTTTTAATTTTTTTATAATAATTACTAACTCTTTTAATAGTTTTATATAATTACTTTACAGCGCTATAGTATACCTATTACTTATTTTTTACCTAATAAATATATTAAACTATAAGTAAACTATAATTTACTAATCTACTAGTAAGCTTTAAAGCCCTACTTTTACTTATATATATAAATATTTTAACTACTTTTAAAAACTTTTTTATTTTTAAAACTATATTTACTTTTTTTACGCTATCCTAAAAAACCTTTTTTTTTATTTTTAAATATATATTACTCTCTATTTTATTTAATAAGCCTTTAGTACTTTTAAGTTATTATTTTATTAGCTTAGTTATATTACTATATAAAAATAAGCCGTTTTTAAAATTATTATTAAGATTAAAAATTATTTTATATTTAAAAATAAAGAGCTATATAGTAACTAACCTAAAACTAAAAATATAAAAAAAATAGCCCTTTAAAAAGACTAGCCTCCTTTATAAACTTATAATAATATTTTAAGTAGATTTTAATATAGTCCTACTAGTTATCTTAATTCTTAGTAAAAGTTAAGATTATTATTAATTTCTAGTTAAAATTAGTAGTAATTATTAAATTGTTAAAAGTAAGTTAAAAAGAATATAGACTAGCCTAAAAGTAAAATAATAGTATAAGGATATATATATTTTTATTATATATACGGGTACGAAGAGACGTATAAAAGAGAAGATAATAAAGGCGTAAGCTACTAGCTACTAGTTATACTATAACTAGTAGTAGCACGTACGCTTTTATAAAAAAAAATTTTAATAAAAGAGATAAAGTTTAGTAAAAATACTATATTAAAAGTATACTATAAAATAGGTTATAGCTATTTTATACGTAATACCTCCTTTATAATAGTTTTTACTATTATAAGTTACCTTATTATTGTAATAGTTAAAAAAAATTATTTAAAATAAATATTTTATATACGTACTATCGTAGGTAGACTATTAGTTAGTAATAGTTAACTAAAAATAGGAATACTAATACTTAATTTTTATATTAAATTTAATTTTACTAAAAATAAAATTAAGCTAGAAGCTTATTCTATTTACGTAAATAGACTAAATAAAATTAATAATTATAAAACTACTAAAATATATATTAAAAATATCTAAAAAATAATTATTTTATAGTATCTAAACTATCGGAATTTTATTTATATTTAGTTATATTAAAAGGAAAAAGGGGTTTTTTATATTAATATTATATAAGCGCTCTATTTAACTAAGCTATAGTAAACAGCGTAATAATACCTAAAAGTAATAAAAGATAAGTAGAATTTACTAAAATAGTTTTATAAGCTTTAGGGAATTAAAAACTAAGTTAATAATAATTTATTATTATTATTAAAGAACTAGGAGTTTCTATATAAGCTAATAACTAAATTTTAAATATAAGAGGTCCTACGCGATATACTAGTATAGAGAAAGTTATTTTTATTTTAAGTACTAAGCGTAGAGCGTAAAGGGCGAAGAGTAACTAAAGCTATAGGCGGCTATATAGGGTTAGTATATTTAGAGTTATAAAAGCTTATAAAAAATAAAAAGTATAATAAGTAATAAGTAAGCAGCGCTTAGAGTATTATAAGTTAACTAGTAAATAGCGTAGTTAGTTATATTTTTATAATTTTAAAAGTAACTATTAAATAGCTGCTAGAGCTAAGCTTCTAATAATTATATAACTAATTTACTATTTATAAAGGGACAGTTTAATAAAAAAGATAATAAAACTAAATAAATAAGTGCCGGCCCTATTAGTAGTTATAATTATTAAACGCCTAAAAGCGGGCTTTAAAATTCTTCTAGCTATAATAATCTAAAAAAGAAAATATTTTAAAAGGTATAGTAGGGAAGAAGAAAAAGATATTATATTTACTATTTTAAATATACTATATATAGTCTATAGTTCTACTCTATTTAAAATAATAACTTATAAATATTTTATTATTATTTTATAGTTATTACTTTGCTGTTATTACTATTATAGTCTAATAAGTTTATTAGTTTAAATTATTACTTTACTAGCTATAATATTTAAAAAATTTTACATTTAATAGGCCCTAGTTATAGTACTTTTAATTTTTACTTACTTTTATAGTAAGTAAGGATATAGCGTATACTAAGTCGATACAGCTCCCACGGATAAACGTAAAGAAATATTTTTAATCTTTTTAGAAACAGTATCTACTAAGAGCTAGTATGGTTACAAAAACGCTTAGCGCTATATATACCTATATCTCTTTGTCTGTAGAGCGTAATACGATATCGTAAACTATTATATATAGGGAGTACTTTAGATTCTTAATATTAAGTAAGATAATTTTATATTTACCTTATACTTAATATTTATTTTTCCTACTCTTACTTATTTGTATACTTAGTATATAATAATTCTCCTATAATAATCTATATAGTAATTTTATTATTTATACCTAATATGCTAATTATAAATTGTAGTAAATTATTTTTTAGAATATTTTACCCTCTTTAAAAGTTAAAGTATATATTCTCCTCTTTTATTAGTATTTTATAATAGAACGGGTTCTGTAGGTCTTTTATAAGGCGTTTTTTATAATTTTTCTTAAGGAGCTCTTTAATTCTAAATAGCTTATTTTTAATATACTAAGTTAGAAGTCTTATTAAGGTTAGTTATTTATTATAAGGAAGAGGTAATTACTTATCTACGTTAAATTCTAATCTTAACTAGCAGTATAGTAGCTAAACTAGTATAAAAAGCCTAATTTTTAGCTTAAAATAGCTTTTAAAGTCTTTTTTAGCTTTACGTATATAGTTATAAAAATCCTCTTTAATCTACTACTTTTTATCCTTCTTAAGGAGCCCTAGGTTAAACGGGGTATTAATATAGAGCTTATAAAACTATTTATTAATATATTACTTTTTTAAATAAAGCAGTAGTATAGCTATACTTAGAGTAACTATTATTATTAAATATAATAATTGCAGAAATAGAGATAAAAAATATAAATAAGTATAAGCGTAGTAGACGGGCGAAGAATCTATATATATAAAATAGTCTTTATATACCTCTCTTTACCGTTAACTATAGTTTACACCTTTAGGCTATAACCTTAACAACACTATCTCGTTAAATCTATTAACTTCTACTAGTACGGTTACCTCGCGCACGTGTATCATTATCGCCTAGAGAGGTACACTTAGTAGACGCATATACAGTAAAAGTTTTGGATTGAAAGCCAAAATGCCCTTCCCCGGCGTGTGCATCAGTAACACTATCATACACTGTCCCGCGCCGCCTCCCCGATCCCCCTTCATCCACCACCCTCAATCCTCCTCCAGCTCTCCCTCGCCCTCCGGCGCCGAACCCTCTCCCTCCACCGGTTCCACACCCTCAAGCCACCTCTCGATCCTGGCCCTCCTCGTAGCCATGTCCTCCGCCCACTTCTTCTTCTTCTCTTCCTCAATAGCCGCGAGCCACTTCTCCACCATCACCGTAGCCTGCTCCTAGTGCTTCCCGCGGAAGCAATCGGGGACCGGGCCCCGCGAGCCGAGCGTCAGGTGCTCACAGACGATAACGCGGGGATCCATGTTCTAGAGGCTGAAAACATAATTAGTTTCCAGAATCGCGGAGGATTGGGTGGGTTATAGGGGGACAAAAGTACCTAGTAACGAGGTTCGTCGCGCGCTCGAGCACGTACCAATTGAGCTGCCTCTTGCAGCGCTGGCCGTCCTTGGTCGTGCCGATGCACGTCTTGTCCTGCGCAGACGGCGGCTGCGGGTCGAGGACTGCGGTGTCCCACTGCGGGCGCAGCATTTTCGAAGGAGCTGCGGGGAGAGCTGTTGGGTAGTAGATTTGAGTGTTGCGTGTGGGCGCGGCGAAGAGGTTTTGGCGGAAATAGTGTAGTGTAATTGAGTGGAATGAGCGAGAAGAGATAGGGTTGAAAGTGAGGGGTTGGCTTTAGGCAGATACGTGCGGTCGTCGTGACAGACGCCTCCTTCACTACAGAGTGGCTTCGATAACGCTGAATACTGGCCGCCGAGTCCACTCGTCCCAATAGCTAGTTCCCTTTCTCTCGTCATCAGGTAGGAGCTGCGCTCTCCATTGGATCTGCATCCCTGCCTCCGCCGCACACCTTTCGTACACCTCGCTCCTGAACTGGAACGCATCGAAGAAGAACGGCGGCTCCGAGTGCACCGTCACCCGCGCCTTGATACCTACCTGTACACTTGTCAGTCATTCCATCCAGGTTATAGTCCAGGACGTTCACAATGACAATTCAGACATTGCATTGCCTCATCATAGGTCAAGACAAGGGGACTTACCTCTCTTCTTGTGTCCGGAGCTACATACTCCTTCTCCAGGACTTCGATGTCCAGCCCATAGAAGTCCTTCTTGTCCTCCCTCATCCATTTATCATGCGCGTTCGTCGTGATACCTACGAATCTACCATCCCTACTCAAGTTCTTCGCAATAACGCGGAACATGTTGGTCAACTCTTTCTCCGTGCCGGCGTAGTTGAGGAACCAGCCCGCAAACACAACGTCAAAGGGTACGGGAGGTGTAGGGAGAGCATCGGGATCACTGCAGTCGGCGATATCGAAGTGGAGATTCGGATATTGAGAGGAAGGATACGTCGCACGTGCAACCTCGACCATCTTCGGCGATATGTCATATCCATGGACTGATGACGCGCCCAGCGAGGCCAGCAGCGCAGTGTAATGGCCGAGGCCGCATGCAAGATCTGTTCATCGAAGCATCAGAATACAGTTGGTGAGCATTAGCGCTTACGACAGGGCGAGCTTCCAAAGGAGCGTTCCTGTCGACTGGCTATGTAAACAACCGCCTGCATATACATACAGCCGGAACTAACAAGCGATAACAGTCCGCGAGCAAAACAACGGATTAAAAAGCCGCAGAGAAAGAAAACACGAAAACAACGCACCCAGACACCGTTTCCCCGCAATATCCCCCAAGACAGCGACTACAGACGGCCGTTCCGGTTGCGTAGCAGGCTTCTCCTTGATATTCCCGTACTTCTCGCCAATCTTATCATATTGCTTGTTCTGCGTTGATTGCACCCCCCCTCCCGTTTCTCCCTCTGCTGCTGCATGGTCCCGAGTCGCCATGCTCCAATGTTCTCGTATCTACACAAATCGAGAGGGTCTGTATGACGACGGCGTTCCGGTGCGCTGGGAACGGGTAGGACGAATGGTAGAGGTAGGTGTCGGTGGCGGGGTTTCCAGCCTCCACGCGAATCCCCAGGCTAGTGACGCGATGCGTTAGCACGCCCAAATGCAGCGTGCCGATTCGCAGACCCCACCTCGGCACTGTTCCATACACATTACTTTAGGAGATTATTAATTACATCGCTCTTTAATACAAAGCTATCATATGGCTTTATTAATATTATATGTAATTATATATAAAGTTAATATTTATTTAATTAATTTACTATTAATTTATTTTTTTACTATTAATTTATTTTTTTACTATTATTATTATCTTTATATTACTTATTTATATTTAAAAGATTTTAGATATATATAGTATTAGTATATTTATTAATTTTTTTATAGTATATTTTTTTTTTTAAAAAAAGAATTTACTATTCTTTTTTTAGCTTAAGTAGCTATACTTTTTAATAAATATATAAAAAAAAGGATTAACTTTAAATATACTAGTAATTATTTTTATAAAAAAAATCTTTTTCTACTTATATAAGTAGATAATTTTAATAAAAATAAGTAAAATTATAAAGTCTATTTTTTTTAAAAAATTTTAAAGTATAGTTTTAGAAACTTAAGTTTTTATTACTTTTTAATAGTCTTTAGTTTAGTTTTTATATTTTTATTAATAATATTATTACTATTATTTATATATTAATTATTATTAATACTATTAGCAATTTGTATATACTTATAATAACTACGTAAGTTATGTATAATATTATTAATAATAAAAATTATTATAACCTCTACTCTAAAGCTCTTGCAGCAACAGCCTAGCTTCCCAGTACGGATATCCTCCGCAGCGAAGCTCAGCGCAAGCGACCGGCAGTCCGTTGCTTCACACTCGCAAGAACGACGCTCCTGCGCCAGCGGCCGCGCGCCATCCACGAGACCCGATCCCCAACCTGATTGGATATCCGGGCCACAACAGCTTCGAGATCCATGTCTCGCGTGCAACATTGTCGACAGCGGGGAGAGCATCCGTGTGAGCTGTCTTTGTGGCAACGGCGTGGATAGTACGAAGGTGCTCCACTTTGTTAAACTTGCAATTACTAGTTATCTCCCTTATGCGCTGAGAGCATCCTCCCTTTAATTATTATGTACTAAGAAACATACTCTAATAAGGGGCAACAATGCAAATCTCGTTCCTTAGCATTCTCCTTTGCGTCCATGCGTACGAGATTTTGTTTTTCGCGTTCCGCGCCTCGGCTGACCAACGTCCATCAAAAGCATGTGCATCCAGCAAAACACCAAAACGGCAATACCAAAGATTAGTCTGCGCTCTTCTGGGTCGAAAGCCGAGGTGCTGCGACACCGCTAGTCAGGAAAAGAAGCTGATCCTGTCTCAGCCTACTCCGTACCGCGGGGATCCCGGTGAACGTGCAGCCTTGGCAGACAGCACACCAAGGTCCACAACTGCGATTGGGCAATACACAGTATGCTTCAAAAGCCGGATATGGTGTTGAAGTCCCGGCGTTACGCTGCTCGACCTCGGCACGATGACCTTCCAGGGCCTCCGCTCGCTGCGCCACGTCGCCGACTCACAGCTCTCGAGCTTATCGAAGACAACAACCTGCACTCATGGTTCTTCGATCGCTATGTAGTGATCGATCTACCTCTGGCGAGATAAGCTGGACACGCAGCTTCCGTAACCGCGTTCCGAGGTTTTTCAAATTGTCACCCCACCGCTGCTTCCTCGCCTACTGGTACCGCTAGCCACGAACATCCAGGTACGTGCGCAGCCTATAATTCTACCACAACATCAAGCTCTCGTTGGAATAGGGCACCTTAGGAGAGCTTTACGGGTAAGTTCCTTAATTAAAGCAACGGTTCAGGGAGCCAGTAGAATACATTATATACACAGGGCTTCCCCAGCAGTTATGCGCTTATCACGTGACTGCCTCACCACCGTTTCGGCTTCCAACAGACAGGACCTTACGTCATCCCTACGGTATCCCTATGTAGCAAAACTGGCCTCGCTTAGTCCCTCCCTTCTCCCTCACCCTTCTGCATTCACACAGCTCCCACGAAATAAAGTTATCCGTGGAATCTGACCTAGGAGACTAAGTTAACGCTAGTGGCTACATTCGCCGCCTACGACACCGCAAAGACTCATGCATACGTATCGGATTTCGGTGGTTTTCCCGCTTGCGCTTTTAGTGGTAAGCTTTGTGTTAAGTATTTTAATTGTGTTGGCCGGGAGGAAGCCAGGGAATTTGGAGGAAGAGTATATGTTCGCCGTGAGTTCTCCAGTACCCTTGATGAGAATTGGGGAGAAATAACTGAGGGGTCACAGCTCGATGTGTCGCAGGTCGGCAAAGATATCATACGCTTCGAAGCGGCGACTGCGACATCTACCGCTACCCCGTCTGCTACTACCTCTTCCTCGTCCAACCCGCTGGATCTGCTAAACCCGTTTTCAACATCCAGTCCACTCAATCCGAATAACCCAGATAATCCCCTCGTCCCACTCCTCGGAAACCTAACAGACAGTGTTTACGACGGCCTTCAGAATACCGTCAACGATGTCGTCGAAGCGATCGTAGATCAAGCTGGCGTGAGGGACTTTTACTACCTATACCTCAACAAGGTGTGTGAGGGCGATATTACAGATGGCTCAGGCGCGAATGAAGATGGTGTCAAAGTGGATACCTGCTTGGGCTATGATAATGCAACGAAGGGTGTGCACATTACCCATCCTGACGGCCTTCAACGTACTAACGCATAACCAGTTATTTCCGGCCCCGACATTCAGTCCTCCGTCGTGATCGGCACGACCAACATCTCGGCGCCCTTGATAGCCAACTTATCACATACTATTGACTCCTTCTCATCCAGCATCACCCCCTTCCTCCGCACCAGCCTCGCATTCCTAATCATCAGCCTTCTCGGCTCCGGCATTTCCTTCCTCCTCACGCTCCCCTCAATCTTCTTCCCCCACTCCCACCTACTCATCTATTCCAACCTATTCTTCACCTCACTCGCCTCCACTTTCGCTTTCCTAGCCGCGCTCCTCCTCACGACACTCATCGTGGCGATCACACAGGTGCTCGGTGGGACTGGTGCACTGTTGAATCTGCATGTGAAGAAGGGGGAGACTGTGCTGGCTTTTGCGTGGGTAGCTTGGGTGTGTGTGACGCTGGGGAGTGCATATTGGGCTGCTGTGTGGTTTGTGGAGGTTAGGAGGTGGAGTTTTGTGAGGAGGAGGCGGACGGAGGGGGAGGTGGGAAATTGGAGCGGTGTGTGGGGGGAGGTAGGGAGGGATTTGAAGGGGGAGAAGAATTTGTAACCGGGGGCCGAATTTTACAGGGGGGTGAAAAAAAAAGCGTAATTAAAAAAGATTAGTTTTTAAAAGTTTAATAACTCCATAAGTATTATATTTAAAAATTTAAAATAAAGAGTATTTATAGGAAAAGTTATAAAATATAGTATAATAAAGCCTAATTAGGCTTAGTGTATTTATAGTCTTAGTTATATAATCTTAAACTTAAGACTTTTTTTTACCTAACTTTATATATTTATAACTTTTTAACTAGCGTATAGAATCAGCTATAATATATATATATTACTATTTTATATATATTACTTATGTAAATATTTATAGGATAAATTAATAATATCTTACTAAAATTATTTTATATTTTGTGAAAATAAAAAAATTATAAAAATTAAGAAATTGTATTATATA
Organism: Pleoardoris graminearum; assembly: GCA_030770415.1. Classification (NCBI taxonomy): domain Eukaryota; kingdom Fungi; phylum Ascomycota; class Dothideomycetes; order Pleosporales; family Didymosphaeriaceae; genus Pleoardoris; species Pleoardoris graminearum. Next base: position 174,579 of record JASEKS010000156.1, read on the forward strand.
TTTAACATAATTAAGATTTTATATAATTTTAAATATAATATTAAATAGTTTAGTAGTAATTAATAGTTAATAATATATTATTATTATTATATAATACAGGAGAGTGATATATAAAATAACTAAGCGAAAAAGACTCGTTTTTTAAAGTTTAATAACTATATTAATATTAAATTTACAAATTATTAAAATTAATTACTTATAGACAAAATTATAAAATATAGTATAATGAAACCAAATTAGGCTTAGCGTATATATAGCCTTAGTTATATAGTCTTAAACCTAAGACTTTTTTTTTACTTAACTTTACGTCTTTCTAACTATTTAACTAGCGTATAAAATTATGCATAAATTATATATATATATTACTATTATATATATAATATTTATCTTAATATTTATAGTATAGATTAATAATAGTGTACTTAAGTTATCTTATATTTTATTAAAATAAAGAGATAGTAAAAATTAAGAAATAGTATAATATATTTTCTGTAATTAATATTCTAAATAATATTATATATAATTGTAAATAATATACTTATAATTTATAGTTAATAATATATTATAATAATTAGCTAATATATACTTAAAATTTAACTAACCTAACTAAGTAATTATAAAATATTCGCTGTTTCGTGTTTTATATTATCTAATATTTAAGATAAAGTTTATTATATTATCTTTACTATATTTTATAAAGAGAGGTAAAGTGTAGCGTCGGGACACTAGTCTAAAAAAGGTATAGACTAAAAAAAGTTATACTCCTAAATATAGTTAAAAAAATAAGCGTATATAAAAATTATAAAAAAAGTTTTTATTTTAGGTTAGTATAGTACTCGAACTTATAGTATTAGCGTATAGCTTAATACGTAGCTTAGTGTGTGGCTTAGCGTGCTAAAATTCTTACTATATAAGAAGTTATAAGATTTTAAATTAATAAAGATTAATAAAGTTTTTACGTTATTACTAAGTTAAGATAATAGTAAATTAAATAATTATTTTATTTTTATACTTACTCTATAGTATTACTCCTATTTAGGATTTTAAATTTTTAAAAATAAGTTATATATATAGTTTTTTAAATTATGTCTTAAAGTTCTACACCTTGACTTTAAATTCTAAATTTAAAATACTAAATATTTAAATAAAAAATAAGACTTAAAATTACTATATAAATATTATATATAGATAACTAATATATATATATATTAAAGCTAATTTTATACGCTTGTTAAAAAGTTATTATATAAAGAGAGGTAAAGTGTAGCGTTAAGACACTAGTCTAAAAAAGGTATAAACTAAAAAAAGTTATTCCCCTAGATACAGTTAAAAAAATAGGTATATCTAAAAATTATTATAAAAAATATTATTTATTTTAGTTAGTAAACTTATAGTCTTAGTATATAGCTTAATATATAGCTTAGCGTATAGCTTAGCGTACTAAAGTTTAGTATACTAGTAGTGTTAGACTACTATTACCTTTACTTTTTTTTCTTTAGGCTAGGCTACTATAGTACTACTATACTATAATACGCCTACTCTGCTATATTATTATTATTATTATTAAAGTTAAAGTTATATAAATAGAATTTAGTATATTAATATAAATACTAGTACAGCGTTCGTTCTTAGTAGCGTAGCTTATAGGGTATAATTAACTAATAATATTTATAGGCATACTAATAGCGACTTTACGTATTACAATTAACCTTAAAAATAAAACCTTAATAATTAAGCCTTATATACCTATATCTTATATACCCGTTTTTAAAGGTATACTTAACAATAACTTTTACGTATAAATAGTAGAAGTAGCTATAAAATACCTATTAAGTATACTAGCGTACGTAGGAGATTTTAATATATTAAAAAGAAAATACTATAATACCGCCCGCCGCCTACTTACTAAAGTTAAAAAAAATAAGTATAAAATAGTTATTATAGTAGGGGAAGGTATTAAGTTATATTTACTAGTATAGTATATTTATATATAGTATGTTAAGAACACTACTAGTCTAACTATACTATTAAGTAATAAGCTGTAATAGCTTATAATAAGGTTTTATAAAAGAAAAATAGTACAAAGATAAAAGATAGATTTTATACTTAATATAATAGATATAAATAGCGTATAGTTATAAAAAGAACTTAACACAGTAGTAGCTACTAAATTAGTAAGTATAATAACTACTATACGTTAAGAGGAAAAAGAGATAGGTAAGTATATTAAATTATATAAGGGTATACGTATACGCCTAAGTATTAGTAAGTATTTATATTTTAATAAGGTAGGCAGAAAATTCGAAGAACTATAACTACAGCTAGATAAATAGTAGTAGCTCTTTAATACTATCTATATTACCTAGAAAAAGATTAACTTTATAGTTAGATATAAGATAATAACTATTATTTACGGTAGGCAAAGCCGTAAAAACGCTACTATTAAAAAGTTATAAAAATGTAAAGTTAAGTAAAAAAAAAGTCTTAGGTTTAAGACTATATAACTAAGGCTATATATACGCTAAGCCTAATTTAGTTTTATTATACTATATATTATAATCTTTTTTATTAATAATCTTTTTTAATAATTTGTAACTTTAATGTTAATAAAGTTATTAAACTTTAAAAAACTAGTCTTTTTTTATTAGTCCTTTTTTATATCACCCCCCTGCATATACTTAAAGATTAACTAACCTAGTTAGGTTATAATAAAATATTAGCTTTTTAGTAGTTTTTAAGTCTAAAGTATAAGATACAAATTATTTAGTTATTTTTAATTTATAAGAAGTTATAAGACTTTATAGCTATAAAAATTTAAAAAGTTTTATAGTTATTACTAATTTAATATAGTAGTAAATTTAATTATTATTTAATTTTTATACTTATTATATATTTCTGCGTGTATTAATTATTTTAAAGTATTAAAAATAAGGTAAATATATAGTGTTTTAAATAATGTCTAAAAATATTAATAAAGACTTTATATTCTAAATTTAAATTATAAAATATTTACTCGAATCTAACCATAGTAAATAATATTTTTTACTATTCTTATACACGCTTATTTTTTTAACTGTATCCGGGGGAACAACTTTTTTAGCCTATACCTTTTTTAGACTAGTGTCTCGGCACTACACTTTACCTCTCTTTATATAATAAAATATTTACATAAGAAATAATACTTAAAATATATTTAATAAATATATTATAGTAATTATTACTATATATATATTTTATAGCTAATTCTATACCCTAGTTAAAAAGTTATAAATACGCAAAGTTAAGTAAAAAAAAAGTCTTAAGTTTAAAAGTATATAACTAAGGCTATAAATACGCTAAGCCAAATTAGGATTCATTATATTATATTTTATAACTTTTCCTATAAATAGGCTTAGCTTTAAATTCTTACCTATAATGCTTATAGAGTTATTAAACTTTTAAAAACTAATGTTTTTAATTTCTCTTTTTTTATTCCACTCTACTATACTATAGATAATATATTTACATTACTATAAATATATTTTATCTTTAAGATAAACTTAATAGAAATTATAGAAAAACTTATCCTCTTTCTTAATAGACTATCGGTACTTTCTCTTAAAATATTTACTAAAATCTCTAAAGTATAAAATAAGAATATACGTAGTTCTGTAAACAGATTCTTCTTACCTATATAAATAAAATATATATTTAGTCTTATTTTTTTATATACTACTACCTTAGTAGCTTTAATTACTTATTTATTAAAATTTAGCTAAGTGTAATCTTTACTCTTACTTAGCAGGATAATATAACTACTTAATTATTTTAATTATAATAGATATATTTTCTCCTTCTAGATACTATAATATCTAGTAATAGTATAAATAGCTTTATTATATTAACGTATTTTTTTAAAGTAACTTTTAGTAAAAATATAATAGTAATAACTAGTTTATATTATACTAAAATTATAGTATACTAAAGTAGTATAGTCTTTGTCTTATCTTTTAGTTTAATACTAGTAAACTACTACTTAATATTATATACGGGCTGCTTATACACTTAGTATTTCTTAATATTTTAAAGAAGAGTATGCTACTAATAATATCTTTTCTAATTACTTTTAAAGTTAAGTTTTTCGTATATTAAATATTGTATTATATTTTTAAGTTTACGTTTAAGTCACTTTTATTAATTAAGTAAAATATAAATTAGAGAATAATTATTTACTAATACTAATTATTTTAGTATAAGCTATTATAGCCAGCTATAGTTAAGTAAATAACTTATAGTATAAACTATATATATTATTATAATCTAGGGCCTTTTTTTTATAACAGCCTATATATTAATTATAATAACTTATAAGAGGTACTATTTTAAAAACGTTTTAATATTAGCGTACCCTATTATTAGATTCTATATTATCTTATGTATATAATTTAAATAAGGGTATGTTAGGAAAGACTAATCTAATAAATTACTATTTTAAAATTAATATGACTTTTTAGTTATAAGGCCTAAATATATAAAAATAATAATAATTTAAAGATAGAGTCTAACTTATTCAATTCACCCTATTAGGGACTGCTTATTAAGGCGTTTAGGGGTACAAAAAAATTATTAAATATAAAAAATTTTTAGAGTTCTACTTTAGGCTATTATAACTTTTTATTTAGGGTGTAAAATTAGCTTATTTTTATTTATATTATAATAGTACCTATAATATATAAGTCTATAAAATATTTTTATATATTTATATATTAAAGTTACTTTTTTAAATTTTTAATACTAAATTACTAGTATTTAGTATAGTAGCCTTTAGCTTCTATAGCTACCTTATAACGCTTTAGGAGGAATAAAATATAGTTATTAATAACTTTTTATAGTATATTATTCTACTCCTCTATAATAGCTTCTTTAAAATTCTATATACACTATAAACTTAATACTATACCTAAATTAGTCTTTGTATTTTTATTTAGGCTAAATGTTAAATAACTTTATATATTTTCTATAAGGGCTAAATTAGGGCTATAGGCTAACTAAGAAAAAAGTATAATTTTATTATTTTTAAACTAGTTTAAAACGTCCGTTGTTTTATAAATAGCAGTGTTATTTTATTAAAATTACTATCCTAAATTAATATTAATATAGAGATTATTATTATAATATAATAATAATATATATATATTACATAAAGAGAGGTAAAGTATAATACCGAGACACTAGTCTAAAAAAGGTATAGGCTAATAAGTTATTTTTTTTAGATATAGTTAAAAATATAAGCGTATATAAAAATTATAAAAAATATTTTTATTTTAGTTAGAAAACTTATAGTCACGGCGTGTGGCTTAGTATATAACTTAGTATATATATATATATATTATTATATTAATTAAAAAAGGGATAAAAATTTTTATATAACTTACTCCTTTTTATTTTCGGTTTAACTTTAGGTATAAGGACTTTATATATATAGTCCTTACTAGTAAAAGAAGTAGAAGAATTAGGTATTTTAATAAATACTAGTTTACTTTTACTTTCTATCTAAATTATACCCTAAATTTATAGGATAAGATCTTAACTTATAATATAATTAATATAATTAATATAAAAAAACTAAATCTATAGCTTTAAAATATATAAAAAGTTTTATATTTTAATATTTTAAATAATTAAATATTTATATTTGTATACTAATCGAACAAATAGTGTGGCTGTGGTGGCTCGGTGCGACCAAAAGGGGTTTCAAAAAAGGAGGAGTATGTGTATGCCTTTATACTTAATGTGTCGAAAAATAAAATAAATAATTAAAATAACTTACTTTGTAAATAGCTAACAGGCAGTTCTCCTCTAACTCTATTATTACCCCTTTTTCTATAATATTATTTATTTTCTTATCCCCTTTATATTGCTAACTTATTAGAAACTATTTTTTTTTAAATTTATATTTTTAATATTTTTTGTATTGTCTTAAGCGTATTTTATTCTTTTTTAGCGTTTTCTTTATTCATTATTAGTTTTTTTTTACTTATATTAATATAATATTTCTTATTTTTTAAAAATTTTTATAAACCTATTATTAAAATATATACTCTATTTTCTAATAATAATTTTTTATTATCTTTTTTAGGTCTTTTAATTAAGTTTCTATTAATTACTCTTTTCTCTCTTTTAGTTACTTCAGAAACTCTACCCCTTTTAACTTTATTTAATTATTATTATTTTGTTTTTTGTTTTTAATCCGTTATATAGTATAATAAATAGTATTAAGAGTTCTTTTTAAAGTAAAAATAATTATTAAAATAGGAGTATTTACTTATAAAAGAAGATTAAGTTCAGATTCGAGCTTTATTAAATTTGGCGTTATTTTAAAAAAAATAGGAGTCTAGGTTTATAATATTAAAAAGATATTACTATATACTATAATATTAATAATATAATACGTAATTAGTGATTATATAAGCTGGAGCGAAATTTTTACTTATTATATAGATTTATTATTATATAATATATTTTTATTAAAATTTAGGTTGTATAACCTATACAAGGCCTAAAAGAGTATAGTTAAAATTTTAGTTAAATACATTTATAACTAAAAAGTTATAAGAACTTAGAAACGTAATTAGAAAAATCTTTATATTTACGTAAATTTAGTTTATTATATATGCTTAATAAGTAGTAAGTAAAATTATTATAAAGTTCTTTATAATTTTCCCTTTAAAACAGTATTATTCGCGTATTTCTACGCCTTTTATTTAATTTTATATAAATTTTTAAAAAGGTATCTTTTTTAATTTGTCTTTTTTTTTGTCGTCCATCTATAAGTATAAAGGTATACACATACTACTCCTTTTTTAAAACCCCTTTTAGTCGCTCCGAGCCACTATATTTACTTTATTTATTCGATTAATATATAAATATATATAAGAAAATAAGAATCTAAGTTTATAAAATTTAAAAGATATTATAATACACTATAATATTAATAATATATTATATAATCACTAATTATATAAGTATAGGCTAAATTTTTATTAGTAATAGAATTTTATAATTAAATTACTAATATACTTTAAAACACTAGTTACGTAACTTAGACTAGTCCTAAAATAGTATAATTAAAATTTTAGTTAAATATATTTACTAACTAAAAAGTTATAGGAACGTAAAAAAGCTGTTAAAAATATTACTATATTTAGATACCTTTAATTTATTATAGGTAATAAATATAACGTGGCCAATATTCTAATAATAATCTCTATAATTTTCTATTTAAAACGACATTATCTACGTACTTTTAGGCCTATTATTAAATATTATATAAATTATTAAAAAAGATATCTTTTTAGATTAGTCTTTTTTAATATCCCCTCCTGTATATACTATATTAATTCTACGTTTTACTAATAGCTTATAAAGCTTACTACTTTTATTAAAAATCTTCTCTATAGCGTATTATAGTAAATAAGGATAAATAACTTATATAAATCTTATAATTTTCTCTAGCATTTTAATCTAGGGTAGTAAAGTAATATAAAGAAGTTACTTATTAAAAAAAAATTTAACTACTTGGAGTTCTTACGCCTGTTCTAAATATTAAAATATTATTTAATTTCTAATTAAGGCGTAATAATAACTTATTACGACCTAGGAAAATATAAAGCTTATTTAATTTTTTTAAAAATAATAGATTATATACTATAAACGCCTAATTATAGAAGAGTATTTTAAAAAAATAACTTATAGGCTAAAGATAAGAGACTTATTATAGATAACTTTAGAAATAGAAAAAATATATTTTATAAAAGTATTAGTAGCGTATAGATATTAGATAAAACTAAAAGGTTTAAATACTTATATATTTTTAATTCTATAGTAATTCTTTATAAACTTAAAACTAAGCTCAAAAAAAAATTAATAAAATCTACTCTCTAGATTCTAGAGTAGTATAGTCTAAATATATTAATAATAGGTACTAAAAATAGCTACTAGCTAATTTATTAAAAAACTACTAAGTTATAAGTAGAGTTAGGCTTATATTTTATAATATTTATAAAGGTATCTTTTTTTAATTATTACTAAATTTATTTATAGTACTAAGGTTTAATTTTTTATATATATAGGCTTTGTCTCCCCTAATTATCTTTAAGCTATACTTTTTTACTAGCTTCTTTAGTATCTACCCTTTAGGTTAAATATATATAAAACTTTTTAAATAGAAGGGGACGTAATTATTTTATATATATTTTACATTAATTTTCTATTTAATTTATTATTTATACCTTTTTTATATACTAGAGGGAATACCTTTTAGTATATTCTAAAAGAGTTAATAGTTTTAGTACTCTAAAATTTTTATTTTTTTTACTATTACCACCGCCTAAATAGTTAATTAAAAAAAAGTATATAGTATATAGATAAATATAATTAAATATACGAAAAAATTTTTTTTTAAAATATATTTAGTATTTATATAGTATTAGCTTCGTATATACTAGTCTTTAAAATATAAAAACTAGTAACTTACTAGTTCTATAAATTTTTTATATAATTAAGTAAAAAAGTGTTACTTTTCTTATAGTTTAATACGGTATACTTATTTTTATTAAAAGTTTTTAGATATTAGTTATAATACTTAAGTAGGATTTTATTATTAGTAAAAAACTATATTTTATTTTTTATAGTTTTACCTTAGTTACTATTTTTATTATTATATATATTAAGATTTATTAAATTTATATATAACTTAACTTTATTATTTAAATTAAATCTGGAATATATATTTTTATAAAAAAATTATTAATTAAAAACTATTATTATATATCGCGTCGGTGTTAATAGAGATTTTTTTTAAAAAAAAAGTTATTTAAATCGTTTAGCTTACAAGGGGAGGTAGATAATATAAAAGTAATTAATTAAATAGAAAAGTAGAAAAAAAAGGTAGTCCTTATTAGTAAGTTAGTAGAGAATAAGGGAAAAGTTATAAATATACCACTAGTAGAGTAGCCTTAGTTTAGGTTAATATAATACTAGCTTTAAAAATAGAGAATAAGGTTATAGCTACGTAAAATAGACACTAAAGTACCTTAAACTATCCCTTAATTAGTTAGTATCCGCGCTAGCTAAAATAGATAGTTTAAAAAATATATATACTTAAGCTAACCGCCGTAGCTTTAGAGTAGATTTATAATAAGTTAGTCTTAGAAAACGGCGGCCTAAATATTTAAAATTAATAGATAAAATACCGTCTAATTATTTAAATTAGTAACTTATTAATACTATTATATAAAATAGTAAAGATTCTTATTTAGTATATATACTACTACTAAATAATTATAGTACTGTATATTTAAATAATAATAGTACTATATATTTAAATAATAATAGTAAACTTAAATATAGTAAAAGCTACTATATTTAACTAATATATATATATATTTTATATATACTAAATAAAGTTATCTTAATATAATTTTTTTATATTTTTAATTTAATAATTATAGAGAAAAAATAAGCTAGATATTACTAGTATCTAAAATTAAAGATTTAGAACTATTATATAAAAGAGAGTACTAAAGAGCCGTATTATATATATATATATAAAATAAATTCTTTATTCTAGAGAACTTTATAAACTAATAATATAAGCTATAAGATATTTTTTTATAATATACTCCCTAGTTAAAATATTAAAATTAGCTTAACTATCTAAGTAGTTTAAAATTAATTGTTTTAAACTCGTAGTAGCTATAGAATTAATTTAAAAAAAAATTTTTTTAATATAAATTTTTAACGGGCAGCAGTACTAAGTAATAGAGTTTTAAAATAACAGACTAGTTATAGTAGATATACTAGCGTTTATATAATTTTTTTACTTACTTTTTTAAAATAGTTTTTATATTTTTTTTTATTTTTTACTATTATATCTTTTTATACTATTTATATAATTTTACAACTTTTCTTTTAGTTTTTTATCCCTTATAGGGGGGCCACATTAGAAAAACCTAATTAAAAAAGATATCTTTTGTAAGAATATATATAAAATATAATAATATATTTAAAAGTACGTAAATAATACCGGTTTATAAAAAGAGTTATATTTTATATTTATTTATAAAAGCTATATTGACTTAGTGTATACTACATCCTTACTTAATATAAAAATAAGTAAGAATAAAGGCGCTATAACCTAAAACCTATTAAATATAAAGTTTTTAAAACTTTATATCTAGTAGAGTAATAATTTAATTAATAACTTATTAAACTGTAGTAGTAATAACGGTATATAAATAAAACTATAAATAAAACTATAAGTAGAATTATTGGCCGTATACAGCGCGTTTAAATTAAGTCTTTTTTTTCCTATTACGCTATATATAGGGGGGTAACATTACTAAACCCAAATTAAAAAAGTTACCTTTTTTAAAATAATATAACTTTTTAGTTATAAGGCCTAAAAATACAAGAATAATACTTTTTTAAAGAGAAAGACTAGATTATTTTATTTATCCTATTAGTGGCTGCTTACAAAGAGGTTTAGGAGTAAAATAATTATTAAATATAGAAAATCTTTAAAGTCCTAGTTTTGGCTATTATAACTTTTTATTTAGCGTATAAAATTGGCTAGGTTGTATTTATATTATAATACTGTCTATAGTATATAAGTATATAGAATACTTTTTTATATTTATATATTAATTGTATAATTATATATATAAGTTACTTTTTTAAATTTTTAATAATAAACTAGTAATAATAAATTACTAGTACTTAGTATAGTAGACTTTGGTTTCTATAACTGCCTTATAACGGTTAGGGAAAGATAAAATATAGTTATTAATAACTTCTTATAGTATTTTATGCTACTCTTTTATTATAGCTTTTTTAAAAGACTCTATACTTTCTAAACTTAATCCTTTACCTAAATTAGCCTTTATATTTTTAATTAGCCCTAATTTTAATAAACGCTATATATTTTTTATAGGGGCTTAATTATAACTATAGGCTAGGTAAGAAAAAACAGTAATTTTATAGTTTTTAAACTAGTTTAAAACGTCCGTTATTTTATAAATAGAAGCGTTGTCTTATTAAAATTACTATCCTAAATTAATATTAATATAAAAATTATGATTATTATATAATATATATATTATATTAATATAAAAAGAGGTAAAAAAACTTTATATAATATACTACTTTTTATAATTAGTTTAACTTTAGGTATAAGGACTTTATTTATATAGTCCTTACTAGTAAAAGAAGTAAAAAAATTACGTATTTTAATAAATACTAAATCACTTTTAGCTCCTACCTAAATTACACCCTAAGCTTATAGTGTAAGATCTTGTCCTATAAAATAATTAATATAATTAATATTTAAAAACTAAAACTATAACTTAAAAATAGATAAAAAGTTATGTATTTTAATATTTTAAAAAGTTAAAATAACTTACTTCGTAATTAGCTAACAGCTGGTTCTTTTCTAACTCTATTATTACTACTTTTTCTATAATATTATCTATTTTATTATTCTCTTTATATTACTAACTTATTAGAAAATATAATCTTTTCTAAATTTATATTTTCTATATTTACTTTAGCGTATTTTATTCTTTTTTAGCGTTTTCTTTCTTTATTATTAGTTTTCTTTAACTTATATTAATAGAGTAACCCTTTTCTTTTAAAGTCCTTTATAACTATATTTTTGTAATATTTAGACTATTTTCTATTTATATTTTTTTATTTTCTCTTTTAGGACTTTAAGTTAAGTCTCTATTAATAACTCTTTTATCTCTTTTAGTTAACTTTTTTATACCCCCTATATAAACTTTTTTATATTATAATTATCTTTTTCTTTATTTTTAATACGTCTTATAGCCTAATAAACAGTAGTAGGAGACTTTTTTAAAGTAGTAGTATTTATAGAAGAAAAAATATTTACTTTTAAGAGTAAATTAACGTTATATACGAGTTTTAAAAGACTTAGAGCCATTTTAAGAAAATAGGAGTTTAGGTTTATAAAAGTTAAAAAATATTATAATATATAATAATATTAATAATATATTACGTAAGGGGTAATAATATAACTATTAGTTAAATTTTTATTATTAATATAATTATATTATTAGATTACTAATATACTTCGAAAAATTAGTTATATAATTTATATTAGGCCTAAAATAGTATTGTTAAAATTTTAGTTAAATATATTTACTAACTAAAAAATTATAGGAACCTAAAAAAGGGGCTAACAAATTACTATATTTAGGTAATCTTAATTTATTACAGATAATATATATAACATAATTAAAATCCTAATTATAAACTTTATAATTTTTTCTTTAAAAGGGTATTATTTACGTATTATTAGACTTTTTTTTTATATAATAAAGTTACTATTAGTAACTACCTAATTAAGAAAAAGAATACTAAATATAGTATATAAATTAATAACTAGCTCTTAAAAGGTACTATACTAAGCCTAATTAAGTATAGTCGCACTAAGATAGATATATAATAACTACTTAATAGTATTTAATAGATTTACAGCTTAGTATAATTTATTATTTTATAGTAGTTTATACTTACATATTTACTATTATAACTAATACTAAGTAGGTATTTATAAAGAAAGAGAGAAAAAATATTATATTTACGGTATAGGGCGTAACCTATAAGGTAGTAGGCTTTATTAACTATAATACTAAACTTTTATATACTTAATAAACTATAAAATAGATAACCTACTAGTAATATATATTTAGACTTTTATATTATAGACTCTCGCAGCGCGTACTATAAAAAATATATATTAAATAAATAAGTAAAAAAAATAATAAAAAAGTTAAAATTAAAATAAATAATCTTTTATAACTAGGGTAGAGTAACGTAGGTAATACTTACGCTATTTTTAGCTTAATACTATATAATAATGTATCGGGTATAACTAAATAATAGTATATACTTATAGTAGCTATTACTAAAAGATTAAAAATTTAACTAAGGTATAGATAATAAGGCAGAACGCCTTATAAATTAAATAAAGAGCTAGTATTACTAGTACTTTTAAATACCTATTAGATACTTAAGATATAAGGTAATATATAATAACTATCTTAAGCGTAACTACTACTATTTTAGTAAGTCTACTATTAAAACTAATAACTTATAGGACTTTCGTAATTAAATAAAAATTTTATATAAAAGTAGTAAAGTAACTTAAAGACTGTATATAAGGACAGGCTAAATAATTCTAGATATATTATAGAGCTATAAATATATAGTATTATAAAAGCGCGGTAGGTACGCGAGGCCTAAATATTAAGAGATGTTTTATATTAGGCTATGAGGACTTTAAGGAAATAATAGCTAGTAGGTCTAGAATAATAAAAATAAATAGCTTAGTATATAACTAAATAAAATAAAATATTTTATATTAATTATTTTATTATAACTTTAAAATCTTTAGGTCTTTATTAAGACTAGATTTTTAGACTTAGTAATTAATTTTATATTAATTTTTAAAAAGATAACTTTTTAAATTTAGGTTTTCTAATATTATCCCCCTATAATACTTTCTAAAATATCTTTTTCTTCCTTAGATTATTATAGCTAGGAGGATTTTAATACCCGCTTTTAGGCGTCTAATAATTATAACTAATCCTATCTAATTAATACTAATAATAGTAATAATAATAATTTTAACTTTTACTAAAAACCTAAATAATTAGTAAAGTTATATTAAATATTACTAAATACTAAAATATTATTATAAGCTTATAGAGGAGACTAGTCTTTTTAATAAAAAAAATTTTTTTATAATTTTAATTTTAAATTAGTTACTCTATGACTCTTTACCTCTAAATATAAAATAATTTTTAATTTTAATAATATTTATCGTTTATACTTATATAGTAATATAATAGAGCTAGTAAAATAATAAGTTAAAAGTACTAAGGACTTACTTAATAAAATTAAAAATAATATATACTTAAAAATAAATAAAAAAAAGCTTTTTAGGGTAGCGTAAGAAAGATAGATATAACTTTAAAAGAAGAAACTCCTAAAACTTATTAAAATTATTTATAAGTAGGAGTAGAGCTTTAAAACCCTTTTTTTAGATAATAATAATATACGTACGTAAGGTAACTATACTAATAACAGTTAATAAATTTAATAAAATAGTACGAGTAGTAGATAATAAAAAAAATATACTGTAGTACTATAAAGTAGTTATAAGAGTTTACTATTAAAGAAGTTAATAATTATTTTAAAAAAACTAAGCGGCCCTATAGAGGGTATAGTATTATTTTAATACTTTAATAGCTATTTATCTAAAAATATTATTAGTTATTAATACTAGTACAAAAGTTGTTATAGTTACTACATAAAAAGCTTATTAAGAATTAATATAAATAATATAGTAAAAGTTTAAATTGTTAGTCTAAAGTTATATAACGTTATAGTAATAACTCTAAAAAAAAAATTATAGAAATTAGAATTAGAATTTAAGTAACGTTTTATTTATTAGCTATAATAAATTAAAATTACCTAAATATAGTAATTTCTTTAACCCCTTTTTAGGTTTCTGGAACTTTTTAGTTAGTAAATATATTTAACTAAAATTTTAACTCTACTCTTTTAGGCCTAGTATAGGTCACGTAACTAGATTTTTAAAGTATATTAATAATCTAATAGTGAAATTATATTAATTATAAAAATATTAATAAGGCTTACATAATTACTAATTATATAATATATTATTAATATTATAGTATATAGTAATATTATTTACATTTTATAAACTTAGACTTCTATTCTCTTAAAATAGCGATTAATTTTTTAAAACTCGAATTTAAAGTTAACTTACTTTTAAAAGTAAATACTTCTATTTTTACAATTATTTTTACTTTATATAAGCCTAAAAAGTCTATTTATAATACTATCTAATATATTATAAATAAAAAAAAGAATATAGAAAAGAATTATAATATAAAAAAAAAATTATATAAGGGGTATAAAAAAGTTAACTAAAAAAAATAAAATAGTTATTATTAGAAACTTAATTAGAAGTCCTAAAAAAGAAAATAAAAGAATACTATTAGAAAATAATCTAAAAATTACCCCTAGATAATTACAAAGAGTTTTAAAAGAAAAGGGTTATATAATTAATATTAGTAAAAAAAAACTAATAATAAATAAAGAAAACGCTAAAAAAAAAAGATAAAAATACGCTAAAGAGAATATAAAAAATATAAATAATATAAATTTAAAAAAGATTATATTTTCTAATAAGTTAGCAATATAAAGGGGATAATATAATAAATAATATTATAAAAAAAAAGAGTAATAGAGTTAGAAAAGAACTAGCTGTTAGCTAATTACGAAGTAAGTTATTTTAACTTTTTAAAATAATAAAATATATAACTTTCTATCTATTTTTAAGTTATAGTTTTAGTTTTTTAATATTAATTATATTAATTATTTTATAGGCCGAGATATTACTCTATAAATTTAGGATACAATTTTAGTAGAAGGTAAAAGTAATTTAGTATTTATTAAAATACCTAATTTTTTTACTTTTTATACTAGTAAGGACTTTATAAATAAAGTTCTTATATCTAACGTTAAACCCTTTATAAAAAGAGGTTAGTTTTATAATTTTTTTTACCCCTTTTTTTATTAATATAATAATATATATATATATATATATTATTATATTATATTATAATTATAATCTTTATATTTATATAAATATAGATAAGTAATTTTAATAAAATAACGTCCCTATTTATAAAATAATAGATATTTTAAACTAGTTTAAAAATAATAAAATTATACTATTTTCTTACCTAGCCTAGAGTCCTAATTTTGCCCCTATAGAAAATATATAGAGTTATTTAAAATAAGGACTAAATAAAAATAAAAAAACTAATTTAGGGGTAGGATCTAGTTTATAAAGTACAGAGGCCTTTAAAAACGTTATTAATAAAAAGTAGTATAACATACTATAAGAAGTTATTAATAACTATATTTTATTTCTTCCTAACTATTATAAGACGTTTATAAAAGCTAAAGGCTACTATACTAAGTACTAGTAATTTATTATTACTAGTTTATTGTTAAAAATTTAAAAAAGTGACTTGTATATATAATTATATAAATAATATACATATTTGTATATTAATCGAATAAATAGTGTGGCTGTGGTAACTTAGGGCGACTAAAAGGGGTTTCAAAAGAGGAGAAGTATATGTATGCCTTTATTATAAATAATATATAAATATATAAAAATATGTTATATACTTATAAATTATAAGTACTATTATAATAGATATAGAAATAAGCAAATTTTATACCTTATATAAAAAGTTATAATAGTCTAAAATAGGACTCTATAAATGTTTTATATTTACTAATTTTTTTTACCCCTAAACCCCTTCGCAGGCAGCCCCTAGATACATTAATAAAGTTTACTAGTCTTTCTTTTTAAAACGGTATTTTTTACGTATTTTTATGCCTTATAACTAAAAAGTTATATTATTTTAAAAAGTTAATTTTTAGAGTACTCTTTTCCTAATATCCCCCCTCTATAATATACTACGCTTTATGCTTTATTAATATATAACTTTTTAAAATTCTAGTTTAGTAATTTTTTCTATTATATACTTAAGATTTAACTATTTTTTAAATCTTTTATATTATTAAACTAAAAAAACTTTTATTAATTTATTAGCTAATATATTACTTATCTAAAAGTGTTTAATTATAAAACTTTTTTTTATATATATTTTATATACATATATATTCTATATATATATATAACGTAAAGAAGTTATTATATACTTATTTTTACCTCTAACTAGTCTAATTATTTATTAATTATTATAAAATATACACTACGTAGTATTAAAATCTAAAATAAGTTTTTTAATAAAGCGTTTTAAAGCTATTATTTCTTAATTTATATATTTAAGCGCGAGCAGCTCTGCTTTAGTAATTAATACTTTTTTAATATATTAAGTATAAAGGTATACATATACTCCTGCTTTTTTAAAACCCCTTTTAGTTGTCCCTAGCCACTATAGCTACACTAGTTATTGGATTAATATATAAATATATAGTAATTAATATTATAATTGTAGTTTATCTTATAGATTTCTAAATAATTACACTACTAAATATTATTATAATATAGCTCTTTTTCGACACATTAAGTATAAACGTATATATATACTCCTCCTTTTTTAAAATCCTTTTTGGTTGCCCCGAGCTACTACAGCTACACTATGTGTTCGATTAATATATATATATATATATATATATATATAATATAGCTATATAAAAATTATTTTCTTTTTAAATTGTTTATAAATAAACTATATATATAAATTACAAGTTTTAAACTCTTATATACACTATATTAGATTATTTAAAAATAAAATCTATTAAAAAACGCGATTATATATTTTACTATAGTGAAATACTTTTTACTTAGATTAGTTAAAAAATAAATAAGTTTTAAAACAGTAAATTCTATATTAAGTTATATAATAATAGTAGTATAAAATATAAATTTAATATACTTCTAATATACTTTACTTTTAGCTTTTAATACTTCTTCTTTATTTTTAACTAGTTTTTTTTAATAATAAAAGCGTTAGTAAAAATAGTACTAATTTAGTTTATTTTAAATATTTTTATAATTTTTTTAATATATAATTTATAGATTTGTGTAATTTTTTTTTTCTAATTATCTTTACTTTAAGATACAATTTTATAATTTTACGTTCTATTATTTTATATATTACTTAAGACTTATTATAGAGTTTAACAGCTTTTTATTAGTAAATTTTATAGTATAAAAATAGTATATTATTTATATAAAAAGTATAAAGATCTTATAATATATATTAAATAATAAATAGGACTTTTCTTTTACGTAAATAAGTCTAAGCTTAGCTAAAGTACTAGAAAATTTTTTATACTATAGTATAAGTAAGTTAAATAAGCTATATAAGGCTTAATTAAGCTTTATGTAGCTCTCTTTTTATTTATAGCTATTAGGTAGTTTATACTATACTAACTTTAAAAACTTAATTAGTATATTAAAACATATATTAATTATATTAAGCTATAAAATTTTTAAATTAAATTTTACTATAATTACTATAGCTATACGAAAGAGGCCTACTATAAGTATTATAATATATATTAATAAAAACGTATCCTTTAACTAGAAATTACTTTTAATAATAAAATATATTTTATATTTTTTCAAGTAACTATTTTAATTAAACTTATAAGTATATATTTATTAAAGTAAAAATAGTTATTTAGTATTATTAAAGTATATAACTACTTACTAAGTTTATTTTTTAAAATGTATAGTTTATTTTTTATATATAACCTAGTAGAAGAGTGGGCTAAGTAGATATAAAAAAATTACTTTTTATATTATTAGTTTTTTTAGAAGCTCGTCGCGGTATATATAAAATTTAGTTTAAAATATTATTTTTTTTAGGGCCTGATTTAGTACAGTAGCTTAAACTATAGTATTAATAATTATAAACTCTTTATCTTCTTTTTATATAAGGTTTATATTAAGGATAAATATATTTATAAAATTATACTAGTAGAAGCTATCTATATTGTTAAATAAAATACTTATACGTTATATATTACGTAATAGCTTACTCCTTAAATTCGAACTTAATAATATATAAATACTAAATAGGTTTTTATTTTTACTAAATAGTTTATTAAAATTTTTAAAGTCTAATTTACGTTACCTTTAGCTTTATAAAATAGTTAAACTCTAGTTTTTTATAAGTTTTTTATTTTATAAGTGGAGGTTTTAATTATTTTACTTTGTAAAAGAAGTTCTATATTACTAATTTAAGTAATAGTATTAGATAAGCTATTATTAACTATTTAATATTTTTTTAAACTTTTTATTTTAAACTATTCTACTTCTTTACTAAAGTGCATTTTATAAAAAATACTAACGTATTTACTTTTTTTAGAAAATATACTCCTATTATTTTTATAATGTAGTGTAGCCTTTAAAAAAATTAAACTAATATTTATATTATATAATATATACATTTATAGCTATTATTTAGCTATACTAATAGTTTACGTATATATTACTTATATAGAGCTTTACTTAACTAACTAATTAAAAAAATAAAATAAGACCTACGCTATAGTATCTTTAAGCTATTATTTAAATTACGTAATATTTTTACTAATTTCTGGCTTATAAATATTATAAACTTATATATTAAAAATCTTATTAAATGCTTTACTTATATTTATAATTTTAATAGTATATAAAATATTTATAAGCTTTATAGTCTTTTTTTTAAAAAAAATAGACTAATTATTTTTTTTATAAATAAAAATTTTAATAAACGTAATATTACGTATTATAATAACTTTATTAAGTAATAATATCTATATTTTATAAATATTAAAAACCACGTAACTAACTAAATATTTAATATAAATTTATAAATTTATTTTAAATTTATACTTATTACGCCTAGCTATATAATGTTAATTTAATAGATATACGTAATAACTATAAATATGTAAATTATTTTAATTTAGGTATAGATCTGCCGTTTAGTATTTTATAAATTTAAATTTATAATAATAAAAATACTATCTAAACCAGCTATAAAAAATATTATTTAAAAATTATATACTCTTAAAAGCTATTAGACTAATATTATATATATATTTATATATTAATTAAATAAATAGTGTGGCTATAGTGGCTTAAAGTAACTAAAAGGAGTTTTAAAAGAAGAGAAGTATGTATATATCTTTTTACTTAATATATTAAAAAATTTAGATAAGGCTAGGTTAAAAAAGATATAGCGCCTTATACTAGCGTACTAGCGTACTTAGCGCGCCCCCCTAAAAAAATATTAAATTAAAAAAGTTAAAAAGTCTAGTTTAAAAAGTCTAGTTTAAAAAGTCTAGTACAGATACTATATTTAGTAAAAGAGATATATAGGTAGTAATAGCTACTACTATCTATATATCTCTCTATCTTTGTAATTAATATAGTTAAACGTTTATTAAAAAAAAATACTTACTAAAACGCTTTCTAAAATACTTTTTAAAAATAAAAGTACGTACTAGAGCTTTACATTTTATAGATATACTAACTTATAATATACAGCTATTTTTACTCTTTTTTTAGCAGATACTATACTTATTTATATTAATTTTAATACGCCTACTACGCCTACTATACTAAATATATAAGCTATTCCTACTATATCCTATCTATAGGGTAATAAAGTTTAATAATAGGAAGTTTTTTTTAATATTATTAAGTATCCTATACACCTAGTAATTATTTACTAGTTTTATAAAAATACTATTTATTAATACTAAAAAATTCTAGATAATAAGGCGTACGGTAATAAGATAAATAATAACTAAATAGATAATATAGTAACTTTATTACTCGTAAAGATAATAGAGTTCTAAAATCTAGAGTTAATAGTACTAGTTTATATAAAAGTAACAGCGTTAGTAAAGGTAAAAGCAAATATAAAGCTAAATATAAAAACTAAAGTAAGCGTAGTACTATACTAGCTATAAAGGATAAAAAAAGGATAGTACATTAATATTAAATTCGTAATAAAGATACGTAGTTTAGAGTATAAAATATAGCTATATAAAATACTACTAGGCGTACTAGTAGTAAAAATAAAGACGTCCTAAGTTTAAAGCCTATAGGGTAATAGATAAAAAAACGTAGAGATACTAGAATTAATTAATATTTAAAAGGTTTAGGGGGGCCTATATATATAGGTATAATAATACGTAAGCTAGATATATAAATAAGTATACTTAGTATTACGTTATATTATTATAGGTAAGGAAGGAGATATAATTATAAATAAATATTAACTATTATTAAATACTATACTACCTATATGTGTAGGCGGAGCGAAAAGTAATAAAAATAAATATAACCTCTATTTTATATAAAAATAAAGTTAAAAAAGTAACTAATAGGTTATAATAGTAGTTATTAGCGACTAATATTATAAAGCGCTATAATTACTTTTATAATTTTTAGGTAAAACTTTTTTAGTAAATTTATACTAAGTTTTATAATAATAGTTTATAAAGGTATTTATATACTCCTCCTTTTTTAAAACCCTTTTTAGTTACTTTAAGCTACTACAGCTACACTATTTATTCGATTAGTATATAAATATATATAATTATAGTTTTATTATTAATTTTTTAGTTAATATATTTAGCGTCGCTATTTAACTAATATATTTAGAGAGGTAGTATTTTAATACTTGTACTAAGCTCTTCTATTTATTTTTAAAATATAATTTTTTATACTATAAATAAGTAGTAATATTATTATTTTAAAAAGATTTTCTAATTTTAAGTTTACACTAAGTATATACCTATATAGTAAAGTTTAAAAATATTTTTATAAGCTTTAAAAGTAACTTTACTTATAGGCTTTATATATAAACCTTCCTACTATAGTTATTTTTAATTAATAATATTTACTACTTTCTAAGCCTTTTTTTACGTATATTAAAGACATTATATAAAACATGCTAGTACAGGTATAGTAATTTTTATTTTATTTTTAAAGAATTACTTACGTCGCGTATATAAGGGAGTATTATTTATAATATATTTTTTAGTATTTAATATAAAAATATTTTATATACTTTAAATTAGAGCGTATAAAACTTTTAAATATAAATATTTTACTTTTTAGTAATATATGTGCTTAGAATTAATATATAAATATATTAATTCTAATTAGGGTTTTTATTATACTAGTATAATACTCTAAACTAAAATATAAAGGGATAAAGACTTATATTTAATAAATATAAAATTATATTTATAAATACGCATTATACGTATAAAACTTTATTTTAAAAATCTTATACGTAGTATATAATTTAAGCCTAAATACTAAAATTCTTTTTTATATAAGTAAGTTTTAAATACTATATTTAAATAAAATTCTTTTATAATAACTATATTTTTTAAAATATAATTTATAATAGAGTTTGTATTTAGCCTATTTAAAATATTTTTAATTACTTAGATTTTTCTACTAAAAATTAAAGAAACTTATATTTAAATTCTAATTATATAGATACTATTAAATTTTTAAAAAAATTTAAAAATAAGCAGTAATTAATTATTTATTAAATATAAAATAGTATTATTATTAACAATAGTACTTCTAGAGAGTGTATATATATTACTAATTTATATAAAATATATACTATTACTGTTTACTAATTTACTACTTATAATAAATAAAAAATTAATAACTATATATACTATAGAGCTAAAGGATTTTAACTTATTAAACTTTTAATTTTATAAGATATTTTCTTTAAACTATTCTTTTTGCTTAAGTATATTATAAAAAGCTATAAATTTATTAAATTTAAAGTGCTTAAGGAGCTTTTTTTTTTCTTTTTAAAGAGCGGCGTAGTCTAACTAGTATAAGTACCTATTAATACTAACTATAGGCGGCGGTACTAAATAAATTTCTAATAGTATACTTTCGGTCTATAACAGTATTACTATATCTTACTTTTACTTTTTAGTAATAAACTATTTAATTAAAAAGACAGTCTTTATCTACTAAATATTATAAAGATTTTAAAGCTTTTAAAAGATAATTTAATAGTTTAATTTTATTATACTACTTTAAATATATTTATAACTTTTATTAAAAACAGTTTCTTATTTTTAAATATTATTTTTAAAACTTAGGTAATCTATATCTATTTTACTTAATTAGATACTAATTTCTTACTAATAGTAATAAAAAAGTTAGTAATAGCTAGCTTATTTTAAATATTACTAAACCTTTATATCTCCGGGTTTATATAAAAAGCTTTTTATTTATAATATTATAGCCTAAAAATTTTTTTTTTATACTTTACTTTATTTAAATAAGTATACTATTATTATTATTTAATATTTTTAGCTACTATATTAGTAGTTAAGAGCTCTTATTTAAAAAAATAAATAATTAAGTAAATAGAAATATTGTTTTAAATAGTATAATATATTTAAGTAGTATTTATAGGTTCTAAAATAACTATTATATTAATCTAGTTCTAAATGTTTATTACTTAGTTTACTTTAGTAGGATACTTAGTGAAATAAATTTAGTATTAACAAAAATTAATAAAATTATTAATACTTTTAAAGTTAACATTAATAGAATCCTTAATGCTATAGAGTATATATTATATTTTAAACTATATATACTATATTAACTAGCTCGCGTAATTAATAAATAAATATTATTACTTAAAAGAAATAAAATAGCTTTAGTTATTATAATATTTAAGAAATTATTAGTTATAAAATTTACTAAGCGTTTAATATCTAAAGATATAAATTATTATTAGTATATAAATAAAGTAATACTTATTAGAATTATAAAACTAGAAGTTTTAAAATAAGGAGTTAAAAAATTAATTAACGCTTTAGAAATAGAATTTTTAATAATTAGGTATAAAGGTATATACATACTTCTCCTTTTTTAAAACCCCTTTTAGTTGTCCCGAGTTACTATAACCACACTATTTATTCGATAAAATATAAATATAATAATTAGATATATAAGAAAAATCTTTCTCTACTTTTAAAATACTAGACTTATAACTATAAAAGAAAAACGAGCTAAAAATAACTAGTTTTAAAAATAAAAAAATTAGGACTATTATTGATAAGAAAGCACTAAAGACCTATATTATATATATGTATAAAAGAAATTAAGCCTCCGTCCTAGGAAGCTTTATAAGCTAGTAATATAAGCTTTAAGATATCTTTCCGCGATAATAATTTATAATATATAAAAGTATAAGTATTTATTTATATATATCTATATATTTATATATTAATTAAATAAAAAGTATAGCTATAGTAACTTAGAATTACTAAAGAATATTTTAAAAAAGAATTAGTATATATATATCTTTATTTATATATAATTGTATAAAAGGCTATATAGGGAATTACTTATATTTTATTCTTTAATATTTTATTAGTTTTAAAAATAAAATATAAATACTATTTACTCTTATTAAATATAGCTATTAAATAACTTTAATAACAGAAAAGGTTTATATAATTTTTATTTTTTATACTCTACGCGTAGCCCTTAAAATAATTATATTATATTATATTAAGTACTTACTAAAATAAACTACTACTTTCTTATTATTACCTAGTCTGCTTTATTTAAGAAAAATAAGTCTATTATTATAAAACTATTTTATATTTAAAAAGTTCTTTAACTCCTTTAGCGACTTAGCAACCGGTTCTATAAGTAATTAATTAATTAAATATAGACTAGTTAGATAATCTATACTAAAATTTAATTTTTTACTTAATTATAAATAGTTTCTTTTATATAGAGAAATAGTCTAGTACTAATTAGATTAGTTTATTATGCTAATCTAATGAAGTATTAAATTAAGTCTATTTAGGAAATTAACTAATTTAATAGAGTAATATAACTAAATTCAATAAATTAAGTTAAAAATCTAATAAGTAACTAAATTAGTTAAATAGTAGATTAAAGTAAATAAAAATAAGCGTTAAACTCGTTACCTATAATATTACTATTATAAATATCTAAATATATTATTAACTAAGCTATATATCCTCTTACTAAAAAGCTAGCCTACTAATATATGTATAATATAATTCAATAAATATTATTTCTTTAGTTAGTATTAATTTTAGTTATTAATTATTATATATATACCTTAGTAATAAAGGTATATATATACTCCTCCTTTTTTAAAAACCCTTTTAGTCGCCCCGAGTCACTACAGCTACACTATTTGTTTAATTAATATATAAATATAAACAAATATATAACTTAGTAGTTAATAAAGCTTTTTTACTATATTGAAATTCTAAAATTAAAGTTTAAATATACTTATAACTTTTTAGTTAGTCGAAAAGTAATAAGTACGCCTAGACGACAATCTAGGGGTACGAACGCAGTGAGGGAACTCTGTTGGGTACTAAACCGTGTACGCAATGAATTTTTTAGTTAGAGTTAATAATAATAAATACTAATTATTTTAAAATTATATAATTATATAATTATTAAATATAAACGAGATTTAAATAACGTAGATTATTAGTAAGTAAACTACTATTAGTAAGTTAATTATATTTTTAAATATTATAACTGTAAACCACTAACAGTTAGTAAAAAATTATTTAATTTAACTATAACGACTTAGTATTACTTAAACTATTTATTTTTTTAGCCTCTAGATATATTTTTATATAATAGCTAGATTTATAATAGATACTATAAAGGCGTAAAATTATATAATACTATTTTAATTAATTTTTAATTTCTACTTAAACACGTGTATCCTTTTTAATTATATACTTTTTAGTTATTATTTCTTAAGTTTATAATTTACTAATTATTCTTTTATTTTAAAGACGTGTCTACCTAGTCCTCTAGTACTTAAAAAGTACCTTATTAGCTTTTTAAAGTATTTTAACTTTAGTTACTATAAGGGTTAAATTATAGCTATTAGCTACTACTATGTTTATAAGTTATTTAATAGCAGTTAAAATTAGTATTAGTAAGCTTTTTTAGTATTTTATTATTTAATTATTAATTAGATTTAATTACAAAATAGTTTCTATAGTAGTTTAAAATATTTTAAAAACCTAAGATTAAAGTAGCTTATTACTACTTTTAGAAAGTATTAGTATTTATAATTTTATATTTAGCTAGAAAAGTACAGCCTATAAATTATATAATATAAATTTAGCTTTTTAAAAATCTTTAAGAATATTTCCTTTTATAAAAGTCTATAAAAAGGCGGCCTTAAATAAAATAAAAAATTTAGTTTTAGTAATATATATAATTTAGATTTTAATAAAGAGCTTAATTTTAGTATTATATAGCTTTTTTAGAATACTATAGTACCTAATATTAAAAGACTAAGTTAAATAAAATAAATACGGAGGTAAGTAAATAGATATAATATTATTTCTTTTATAGTAGTTTTTAAATTTAGTACTAATATAGCTCTCGTAGCTATTAAGTATTACAGGGGGGTGACATTGGGAAAAGAATAATCAAAAAATTACCTTTTTTAAAGTAATATAACTTTTTAGTTATAAGGCCTAAAAATACGAAAAAAAATACTATTTTAAAGAGAAAGACTAGCTTATTCTATTTACTCTGTCAGGGGTTGCTTAGTAAGCCCTTAAGGGGTAAAAAATATTTAGTAAACATAAAGAATTTTTATAACGCTACTTTAGACTAGTATAACTTTTTATTTAAGGTGTAAAATTAGCTTATTTTTATATATATAATAATAGATACTATGTTTTATTAGTATATAAAATATTTTTATATATTTATATATTATTTATATAATTATATATAAAAGTCAGTTTTTCAAATTTTTAATAATAAACTAGTAATAATAAATTACTAGTACTTAGTATAGTAGCCTTTAGCTTCTATAACTGCCTTATAACGGTTAGGAAGAAATAAAATACAGTTATTAATAACTTCTTATAGTATATTCTACCACTCTTTATTAATAACTCTTTTAAAGGCCTCTATACTTTTTAAACTATTTCCTACACCTAAATTAGCATTTTTATTTTTAATTAGCCCTAATTTTAATAAACTCTATATATTTTCTATAGGGGCTAAATCAGGACTATAGGCTAGGTAAGAAAATAGTTTAATTTTATTATTTTTAAACTAAGTTAAAACGTCCCTAGTTTTATAAATAGGGACGTTATCTTGTTAAAATTGCCAACCTAAATTAATATTAATATAAAGTTTATAATTATAATATAATATAATAATATATATATATATATATATTATTATATTAATAAAAACAGGGGTAAAAAAGTATTATAAAACTTACCCCTTTATATATAGGGTTTAAGCTTAGGTATAAAGACTTTATTTATATAGTCCTTACTAGTATAAGAAGTAAAAGAATTAGGTGTTTTAGTAAATACTAAATTACTTCTACCTCCTACCTAAATTGCACCCTAAACTTGTAGGATAATATCGTGGCCTATAAAATAATTAATATAATTAATATTAAAAAACTAAAACTATAGCTTAAAAATATATAAAAAGTTATATATTTTAATATTTTAAAAAATAAAAATAACTTACTTTATAATTAGCTAACAGCCAGTTCTCTTCTAACTCTATTATTACCTCTTTTTCTATAATACTCTTTTCTAGCCCTACCCTTTTGTATTACTGACTTATTAGAAAATATAATCTTTTTTAAATTTATATTATTTATATTTTTTATATTATCTTTAGCATATTTTAACCTTTTTTTAGTATTTTCTTTGTTTATTATTAGTTTTTTTTACTTATATTAATAAAGTAACCCTCCTCTTTTAAAGTCCTTTGTAACTGTCTTTTTATAATATTAAGATTATTTTTTATTAATAGTCTTTTATTATCTTTTTTAGGACTTCTAGTTAAGTCTCTATTAATAACTCTTTTATTTTTTTTAGTTAACTTTTTTATACCTCCTGTATAAACTTTTTTTATATTATATTTCTTTTTATTATTTTTTTCTTTGCTTTTAATACGTTGTATAGCGTTATATATAGTAGGAGGGAACTTTTTTAAAGTAGTAGCAATTAAAGCAGGAGAGTTATTTACTTTTAAAAGTAAATTAATATTATATTCGAGTTTTAAAAGATTTAGAGCCATTTTAAGAGAATAGGAGTTTAAGTTTATAAAAGTTAAAAGATATTTTAATATACTATAATATTAATAATATATTACGTGATTATTAATTATATAAGGCTTGGTACTATTTTTATAATTAATATAATTTTATTATTAGATTACTAATATACTTTAAAAATCTAGTTACGTAACCTACGCTAGTCCTAAAATAGTATAGTTAAAATTTTAGTTAAATATATTCACTAACTAAAAAGTTATAGGAACCTAAAAAAGGGGTTAAAAAATTTATTATATTTAGGTAATTTTAATTTATTACAGGTAATAAATAGGACGTAACTAAAATTCTAATATAAGTCTCTATTATTTTCTCTTTAAAATAGTATAATTTACGTATTTTTAGGCTTAGTAATTAATTTTATATTAATTTTTAAAAATAGTAACTTTTTAGATTATTCTTTTCCCAATGTCACCCCCCTGTAATATATAATATACGCTCTTACGATAGTATTTAATATATTTATTAAAGTATTATAGCTATTTTAAAATAATTATATTATTTATTTACCTATTTTATAATATTATAATTTTTTAATTATTAGGAATCTAGTATTTTATATACTAGTTAATAAATTAGAAGTAGTTTTAAACTATTAAAAAAGGCGTTACTATATATCTATTACTAGTAATACTATAAATTACTATTATCTATTCTTAATTACTTAGCTAAATAGCTTTTAGCTTTTTTATTTAGTCTAAATATATAATAACTATTTTAGGCGGAATTATATCCATTATAAAGCCTATTTTATTAAAATTATAAAAATTATTATTAAGAATACTATATTTTATACGCTTCTTAGTTACTTCTTAAAACTATAATTTAATAATTATAAGATTTTTATAGCGGGCTTTTTTATAGTTATAGATACGTAAAAAATCTATTTTTATATTTAAATATTATTACATAAAGCGTTTTATTTAGTATTTTTTAATAGGTAACGCGCCGCGCTTTATATATAAAAGATATACTATATTTTTTATATTAATAATCTAATATAGATGCCCTAACGCCTCTTATTTTAATAGATATTTAATAACTATATCTTCTTTTACAATTAATAAATTTATATATATATTACGGCTATTAGCTTTTATAAGCCGGCCCTTTATTCTATTATAGATTTACCCAGCGCGCCGTAAACTTAATTTTAATATAAATTAAATTATATTAATTACTAAAAGGACTTAGTTTTTAGAATTATTAGTAAGTATCGTATTAGTAAAGAAAATATATTTTAAATATAGATAGTTAGTTTATAGAAAAAGTAATTAACTTACTAATAATAGTTAACTTACTAATAAACTATATTACTATATTTTATTTTTAGTTTTTTTTTTTATATTTTAAAAGATTTTTTAGTATATCTTAATATTTATAAAATAGAGTTTCATTTTATAATATTAAACTTATATTAGTATTACAAAGAATTATATATTACTTCTAAATAGGAGGTAATAAAAGGTCCTACTTAGGTAACCTAAGTATTAAAAACTACGTTATATTTACTAAAATTAATATATAAAGTTTACTATTACTTTAATAGTTTTTATTTAATATAGTTTAATTTAGTTTTATAATATTATTCCTCTTAAAGCGCTAAAGCTCTTAATATAAAGTTTTTCTACTGCTATTACTAGTAGCGTTCTCTAATACTTAATAATTTAATAATAATAACTTTTTTACTAATTCTCCCTCTATAAGGATAATTTTATAGATATTACCCTTTTTTAAAGTACTAATTAATTTAAGCCTCTTTAGGTGCTTTTATTAGTTATAATCTAAAAAATTATATATTTTAAAATATTATTTCTGCTACTACTACTACTTACTATAAATACTTACGCTTAGTAACTCTTTTATACTTTTACCTTCGCTTAGTTTCTTTTTATATTTATATATAAATATATACTCTATACTTGCTCTAGCTATAGTTTAAAATTATAGATTTTATTTTTATAGTACACTACTAGTTTTTTTATACTTTTAGTAATAATTATTATACGCTTTTAAAATAACCTATTAACAGTGTCGTATAAAGTAGTAAAGGCGTTTACTTAATATATATACTACTTATAAATAGTCGTATTACTATATATTTAAATAATAATATTAATTTTAAATATAATAAGGGCTACTATACCTAACTAGAGAAAGTATATATACTACCTAAGCTAGATAAAGTTAACTTTATATAATTTAATATTTTTAATTTTTAATTTGGCAATGTATAAAGTATAAAGATATAAATATTTATTTATAACTATATAAAAGTTATATAAAGGGCTTATTTATATTTTATTTTTTAACGCCTAATTAGTTTTAATAGTAAAACGTTAATACTATTTAAACTTTTTAGTATTAAATATAGTAATTAGGTAATTTTAATAATAAAAAAGTTATAGAGGAATTTATATAGTTCTTTTATTATTTATATAGTATATATAGGTAACTGTATTATATTACCTTCTCCCTATAGTATTTACTAATATAGGCTATTAATTTAACACTAACCGCTAGCCTACTAATATACTTATTATTTAATTAAGTAACTATTTAAATAGATATTATCCCTTAAAATTAGTTTTTATTAAAAATTAGCTTTTAATTATTACGTATATAGTTTAGTACCTAATAGAGTTTTCTTACTACATTTATACTTCTAGATTAAAATTTAGGCGTACTTTTACTTTTCGAAAGAATTATATATATAATTTTATTTAATAAATATTTTATAACTCTAATATAAAACTAATATTATTTTTAAATATTATATAGTCTAGTAAATAAAAAGTCTCTATAATATAGTTGAATTTTTATAATACTAAGTATATATATAAATCTAGTAACTTTTTATAAGGGCTACACCAATAATATATTTTATCTAACAGATAACAATAATAAGCGAAAATCTATATTTAGGGACCGACCTTCCCTCTAGCTACCTAGCTTAATACTCTACAAGGGCCTAATAAGTTATACTGTAGCCCAACTTTTGCTGGGGAACTTCTAAATTTGAATGCGGCACGCGGTTAAGCATCTCGGCCGGGAAGCACCACTGATCGTGCTGCACAGAAGGCCGAAGTAGGAAGGTAGAGTTTGAGACTGACGAACCGACCCATGGCATATCAACCAGTGTAAACATTCCAATGTCGAGGCCAATAGGGATACCCGAGAAGAAGCTGTGATAATCATAATTGTCATTTGTATCGTCACTCGTCATACTATCGCATGAGGTGTACCTGGCATCATCCATCTTGCCCTCCATTTATGACAATGCCCCGTCGACAAACCCATCCACACCGCTCACACCTTCTCACTATACTCCGCCCTTGCGCCACCCTTCTCCTCGCTCTCGCGCCCCTCCTCAACATCCTTCACCACATCAACCGCAATCGGCGGCCCCACCCTCTCAAAATGGCGCCCCTTCTTCTCCGGCCCCAGCGCCGCCGTCACCGCAATCCCCAGCGCAATAATCGCCGTCGCGACGCCCATGACGGGCCCGTACGCCTCGACCCTATCGCCACTCTTCGTATTCCTGATGAACGTGCTCTCAGCAATGGCATTCACAATCTGCGCCGAAGGCGACGAAATCATGTTGCCCAGCTGGTACGTGATGCCCGGGAAGCTGGAGCGGAAGGCGGGAGGAGACAGCTCATTGAGGTGGATGGGGATGACGCCCCAGGCGCCCTGGACGAAGAACTGGATCATGAAGCCGGAGGCGGAAAGGCCGCCTTCGGTCGTGGGGAGGATCCACGCCGGGATGAGGCAGGCGGAGATGAGCGCGGCGCAGATGATGGATCGGCGGCGGCCGAACCATTGCGAGAAGTAGCCGATGAGGGTGCCGCCCACGCAGGCGCCCGTCTTCATGAGGATGGAGGCGCGCGTCGCTTGCGACTCGTTGAGCTCCTTCTGCGTCTTCATGAACGTCGTGTAGGAGTCTTGGCTGGTGTGGGAGTAGTAGTTGAACTGTTGTGTTTTGTGAGCACATGCGAACGAGAAGGGGAGTGGTCTGCAGCTTACCCAGGTCATCAGGATGATGCAGTAGATGCACATCTTCCACTCTTGCCGGAGCATCTTCTTCGTCTCTTGCCAGAACACACCGGGTGCGTGGGCGCGCTTGCCAGCTGCACGCGCCTCTCTAAACTGCTTGGACTCGGGGAACAGAATGCGGACGAGGCCAATGCCGATGGAGAAACCGGCGCCGGCCCAGAAGACGGTTTTCCAGGAATTGGTGTCGCCGCCAACACCGAGGTTCGCGCAGGCCGCCAGAACGTAGCCGAAAGAGTAACCCTGCTGCAGGATGCCACTCATGAGCCCACGGGCATTGGTACTAGGCTGATTAGCTGAGGTCAAAGCATCAAGAAGCTCGCAACTTACGGGCAGTTCTCCAGCGCCATGGCAATGGCATTGCCGAACACTCCACCCATGAAGAGTCCGAAGAGACTGCGAACGGCAAGGAATTGCTGGAACGTAGCAGCATAGATGGTGGCGATCTGCAACAGGCCGAGGATGACCATGTTAATAACCATCGGCCACTTCCGACCCCATTTGTCTCCCGCGAAGCCGAAGATGGCCGCACCGATAGATCGCAGCAACAGAGTGAGGGTGATGGCGGTAGTAATATCCGTCTTTGAGCGATGATAGTACTTGGCCAGCTTGGTGGTCTGGATCGAGAGCGCATGGAAGTCGAAAGCGTCTGCCGTCCACGAGAGGAAACCGACAATGAAGTACAGCCAGTCCCTTGCGCCGAGCTGGGCAAAGAGGCTGATGGGGTTCTTCAGAGGCTCGGGAGCTTGCCATTCGGTGTGCTCCTCGCCATGCTCGTTGGTGACGACGACTCTCTGCTTCCAGATGAACAGGTCCTTCAAAGCCTGCTTTGCCGTGGGCAAGATACCCCGGGCGATAGGGTCTGCGGGCTCATTGGTCGTAGACATATTGCGTGACTTGTCAATCGGAGCCCGATGAAGGTGCAGAAGAGAAGAGCGCCCAAATGACAGACAGATGAGCGGGCTCCAGGCGTACGGAGCCTGACCCTCGGAGCGGGAGGCTCTCTATATACCTGCAGAGAGATTCCATGAGCGGGGGCTCTCATGTACCACGCGTGAGCCGCTCGTCTGGCAGGGCATCTACGGGTTGGCTGGCAACGTGACGAGCCAAGGGATGCCAAGTTTGCCTAGAGCGGTAGGTCGTGAATGAATGCAACACTCAGCAGCAGCCAAGCAGCCCAAGCATCGTTTGTGGGCCGGGCACCGGTGAGGAACACGCGAACGAGGGAACAAAACAACGAGCAAAAGCCGGGGTGTCGATCCATCCCTTTCCTGGAGAAACCGCCGGGAGTGAGGAAACTGGTGCGAGCGTGCATTTCGACAGTCCCCGTGGGGACGTTGGGCATCCTCTCCACCGGAACTGGACCGGTAACCGGGCGACTGTGCAACACCAACCTCGTTCGCAACCAAGCCTTTCGCCGTGCATAACGGTTTTTTTTCTCAAGGCGCGAGGCGCTGAAAAGCCTTCCGGGAGGCGCGCGCCCGCGACTTGACTGCGGAGAAGCTCTCGCCCAGCTCGCGCTCCGGTCCTTAGCTGCAATGAATACGATCCTCCACGCCGTACGACGCGCCAAAGCTTCAGCCACCCATGCGTGCCGAGCTGGCCTACGGCAGCCAAGCAAGAGGCGTGCAAGAAGGCTTGCAGCCGAGAGGCACAGTCGTCAGCCGACCGTCTTGGTCGGCCTTCTTTCAACCGCCATGGACTGTCGCTGCTCAAGACGGTAACCCGGCGAGTATCCGTACGGCGGCGCTGATGCGCACCTCAGGCCATTATCCCACGACCAGGTTCGCGATGTGGAGCTGTATATATGCCGTTGTTCTGGGCACCTCCGAACCCAGGCGCAAGGTTTCGCACGCTGTGGGGTCCGGGGGCCCCGAGAAACAGCGGCACGGTAATGGAGAGCAGACCATGTAGGGGCGGAGACAGCTATGGGGCTCCGCAATGCCAAGGGCGGGTCGCTCCAGGGCTTGCAGGTAATCAGGTGATGCGCAAAAGAATTGTTGGATGTGGGTGTGGTGGTGAGGGTTTGCCGGGACCTGATTCGCAGCGCTGACGCGCCATCCTTACAAGTTTTGCAAAGACGTATTGAGCTCCGATGTTGAAGCCTGACGTCCGGTAAAAGACTCGGGAGTCAAAGATGCCGGAAGCGATTCATTTTCGTTAGATTGCCAAGTGCAATCCACGTCCACGGGTGCAATCGGACCACGTGAGACAGCCCCGGGGCCCGTCACGAGGCGGGCCAAAGTCGACTTATACCTTCCTCCGTTATTCTACACCAAGATGTTAATCATTGTACTATTTGTCGCGGTGAGATACTTTAGAGCTTATATTACTAGCTTAGAAAGCTCTTTAGAATAAAGTATTTATTTTTTCTTTATATATATATAATACGGCTCTTTAGTACTTTCTTTTATAAAATTAATTTTTACTCTTTAATTTTAGAATTTAGTAATTTTTAGCTTGTTTTTTTTTACAGTTATAAGCCCGGCGTTTTAAAAATAAAAAAAGATTTTCTCTATATATTTAATTATTAGAAATTCTATTTTCTAAAACTCTAATTAATTCTTTAACCTTTTATTTAAAAGTTTTTAATTTTATAGATCTAGCAAATATTACCTTATCTATATATATATAAAACGACGACTTATATTTTTAGTTATTAAACGCTTAATAAGCCTTATAACTAATAATCTTTTAAGTATTATAATATTTAAAACTACTATATCCCTCTTAATTAATACTATCTAACTTACTAATTTAGTAAGCTAGCTAACTTAGTATATATAGTTTAAAGTATAGTATATATTTTACTATATATAAAATTTTATTAATCCTAACCTTAAAAGCGTTAATAATCTTAATAACCCTTTATAAATACTAGAGCTTCTTTATATTATAGAAGTATTTAATACTAAAATTATAAAAATTTACTATAACTATACTACTAAGATAGCTATATACTAAGCCCGCTTAAATAATTATACTACTAAAGTAAACTAAATAATAAATATCTAAAACTAAATTAGTATAATAGTAGCTTTAAAGCTTATAAGCGCTACTTAAATATACTATACTATTAAGGGGAATATTTTAATTTACTTAATTATTTATTTTTTTAAATAAGAGCTCTTAACTACTAATATAGTAGCTAAGAATATTATATAATAATAATATTATACTTATTTAAAGAAAGTAGAGTACGAAAGAATAACTACTAAATTATAATATTATAAATAGAAAGCTCTTTATATAAAGGCGAAGGTATATAAATTTAGTAATATTTAAAATAAGCTAGCTATTACTAACTTTTTTATTACTATTAGTAAGAAATTAGTATCTAATTAAGTAGAGTAGATACGCATAATCTAAGTCTAAAAATTAATATTTAAGAATAAGGAACTCTTTTTAATAGAAGTAAGAAGAATCTTTTAAGTAATATTATAAGATAGAATTACTAAATTATATACTAAGAGCTCTAGGATTTTTATAATACTTAATAAATAAAACCTATTTTTTTAATTAAATAGCTTATAACTAAAGAATAAGGGTAAATTATACTAATACCCCTATAGACTTAAAGAATATTATTAAAAACTTACTAAATACTACCGCCTATAGTTAGTATTAATAAATATTTATACTAGCTAGACTACGCCGCTTTTTAAAAATAATAAAAAAAAGCTCTTTAAGTATCTTAAGTTTAATAAATTTATAGCTCTTCGTAATATACTTAAATAAAAAAGATAGCTTAAAAAGAATACCTTATAGGGTAAAAGGTTTAATAAGCTAAAATTTCTTAACTTTTTTATATATATAGTAATTAATCCTTTGTTTATTATAAATAATAAATTAAAAGAAAGTAATAGTATATATTTTATATAAAATTATAATATCTATACGTTATTTAAAAGTATTATTTTTAATAATAGTACTACTTTATATCTAGTAAATAATAAATTACTATTTATTTTAGGATTCTTTAAAAAAGCTAATAGTATTTATATAGTTAAAGCTAAAATATAAACTTTTTTAATTTTTAGTATAGAAACCTAAGTAATTAAAAATACTTTAAATAGTCTAAAGGGAAACTTTATAAAAAATTTTATATTAAAGAATATAGTTATTATAAAAGTATTTTACCTAAATATAGTATTTAAAACTTACCTATATAATAAGGGAGTTTAGTATTTAGGCTTAGATAATATACTATGCGTAAAATTTTTAAAATAAAATCTTATACTTACAACGCTTACTTATAAGTATAATTTTATATTTATTAAATATAAGTTTTTATTCTTTTATCCTTTAGTTTAGAGCGTAATATTAGTATATTAAAAATTTTATTTATAGTTAATATATTCGCGTACTAATACTAAGGATATATAGTACTAAA
Source organism: Pleoardoris graminearum (assembly GCA_030770415.1). Taxonomy (NCBI): domain Eukaryota; kingdom Fungi; phylum Ascomycota; class Dothideomycetes; order Pleosporales; family Didymosphaeriaceae; genus Pleoardoris; species Pleoardoris graminearum. The sequence continues at coordinate 210,837 of JASEKS010000156.1, forward strand.
AAATAGAATATTTAAGTTAAAAAGTTTTATATACTCTTATCTATAAAGCGTAAAATATTTATATTTTAAGTACCAAATATATATATTATAAGTAATATTCCCTTATATACGCGGCTTAGATAATTTTTTAAAAACTTAAAAAAAAGTTACTATAACTATATTAGCGTATTTTATAAAATCTCTTTAATATGCCTAAAGGAAGGCTTAGTAAATAGTAGATACTATTAATTAAAAATAACTATAGTAGGAAGGTTTATATATAAAGTCTATAGGCAAAATTACTTTTAGAGCTTATAAAAGTATTTTTAAACTTTACTATATATATATGTACCTAATATAAACTTAAAATTATAAAGATCTTTTAAGATAATAATATTACTACCTATTTATAGTATAAAAGATCGCGTTTTAAAAAATAGGTAGAAGAGCTTAATATAAATATTAAAATACTACTTTTTTATATATATAAGCTAAACAGAAGCGCTAAACGCGCTAGCTAAAAAATTATTAATAAAGCTATTACTATAAGACTTAGTGCGAATTTACTAAAAAAGTTTTAGTTAAAAATTATAAAAGTAGTTATAGTGCTTTATAATATTAGTCTAATAGCTTTTAAGAGTATATAATTTTTAAATAAGATTTTTTATAGCTAGTTTAGATAGTATTTCTATTACTATAAACTTAAGTTTATAAAGTACTAAACGGTAGATTTAAACCTAAATTAAAATAATATATATACTTATAGTTATTACGTATATTTTTTAAATAAAGATTATATAGCTAGGCGTAATAGACGTAAATTTAAAGTAAATCTATAAGTTTATATTAGATATTTAGTTAGTTACGAAGCTTTTAATATCTATAAAATATAAGTACTATTACTTAACTAAATTATTATAACGCGTAATATTACGTTTAATAAAACTTTTTTTTATAAAAGAAAAGAAGATTAGCCTATCCTATAGAAAGAGGCTATAAAGTTTATAAATATTTTATATACTATTAAGATTACAGATATAAGTAAAACGTTTAATAAAATTTTTAATATATAAGCCTATAATTCTAATAAGCTAAGAATTAGTAAAAATATTATATAACTTAAGTAGGAGCTTAGAGGTACTTTAGCACAGATTTTATTTTATTTTTTTAGCTAGTTAGGTAAATAAAGCTTTATATAAGCGGTATATATATAGGCTATTAGTGTAGTTAACTAATAGTTATAAATCTATATATTATATAATATAGATATTAGTCTAATTTTTTTTTAGCCTACTTTAGAGCCTAAAGAACTTAAAAGTATAAATTTTAAAAAAAATAAATACTTTAGTATTTTTTATAAAATATACTCTAGTAAAGGAGTAGTATAGTCTAAAATAAAAAGTCTATAAAATTCTTAGATAGTAAGTAAAAGCTTATTTAATATTATTATTTAAATTAGTAATATAAAGCTCTTTTTATTAAGTAAAATAGTTAGTATCTATACTTACAGGATATAAAGACCTATAAAGAATTATAGCCTAACTACTTAATAAAGCTAAAGGTAATATAGGTTAGATCCTAAAAATTTTAATAAACTAAAGGATAGGGATAAAAATCCTTTTAGTATTTATATATTATTAAGCTCTAACCTAAAGAGTAAGCTATTACGCGATATAAAGCTTATAAGTATTTTATTTAATAGTATAGATAGCTCTCTCTAGTATAATTTTATAAATATATTTATTTTTAGTATAAATATTATATAGAAAAAGTATAGAGAGTTTATAATTATTAATACTATAGTTTAAGCTACTATATAGAATAGGGTTTTAAAAAAAATAATATTTTAAAATAAAATTTATATATACCGCGATAAGCTTTTAAAAGAACTAGTAATATAAAAAGTAATTTTTTTATATCTATTTAGTCTACTCTTTTACTAGACTATATATAAAGAATAAACTATACTTTTTAAAAAATAAATTTAGTAAGTAGTTGTGCGCTCTAAAAGTACTAAATAATTACTTTTACTTAAGTAGATATTTACCTATAAGTTTAATTAGGATAATTACTTTATAAAGTATAAAGCTCGTTTAGTTATTAAAAGTAACCTTTAGTTAAAAAATACGCTTTTATTAATATATACTATAATACTTATAATATATTCTTTTTATATAACTATAGTAATTATAATAGAATTTAATCTAAAAATTTTATAGTTTAATATAATTAGCGTATTCCTTAATATACTAATTAACCCCTTAAACTTAGTATAGTATAAACTACCTAATAGCTATAAATAAAAAAGTAGCTATATAAAGCTTAACTAAGCTTTATATAGCCTATACGACTTACCTATACTATAATATAAAAAATTTTCTAGTATTCTAGCTAAGCTTAGTCTTATTTACTTAAAAGAAAAATTTTATTTATTCTTTAACTTAAATTATAAGATCTTTATATTTTTTTATATAAATAATATTCTACTTTTATACTATAAAATTTATTAGTAAAAAGCTTTTAAACTGCGCGATAAGCTCTTAGAAATATATAAAATAAAAAAACGTAGAGCTGTAAAATAGTATTTTAAAATATAAGTAATTAAAAATTAAAAAAACTTAAATAATTACGCTAATCTATAATTTATATATTAAAAAGATTGTAAAAAAATTTAGGGTAACTAATTTAATACTTTTTTTACTAATACCTTTACTATTAAAAGAGCTAGTTAAAAATAAAGGAGAAGTAATAAAAGTTAAAATTAAAGTATATTAGGAGCGTATTAGATCTGTATTTTATACTACTATTATAATATAACTAGATATAGTATTTACTATTTTAAAACTTTTTTAGTTTTTAATTAATTTAAATAAAGAATACTTTACTATAGTAAAATACGTAATTACGTTTTTTTATAAATTATGCTTTTAAGTAATCTAATATAAAGTATATAAAAGCCTAAAACTTATAATCTATATAAACGCTTTATTTATAAATAATTTAAAAAGTAGATAATTTTTATATAGCTATATTATTATATTATTTAGGGGTATAATTATTTAAAAAACTATAAAATAGGCTACTATTACTATATTAACTACTAAAGCAGAGCTCCTCGCGCTTAAGTATATAAATAAAAAAATAATAGCTCTAAAGCGCTTCTTTAAAAAACTTATTTTAGATTTTAGAGTTACGTAGCGTATATTCTATAATAATTAATAAATAATTAGGCTAGTTATAAGTAAAAATAAGTATATAACTACCCGTTTACGTTATATAAATATATAAAATATATAGCTACGCTAAAAGTATTTAAAAAAAGTTTTAAAATTAAATACTTTTAAATAAGTAATATACTAGCAGATAGATTAATAAAAGTTTTTATAATTTAGTAATTCTAAAGATTTAGAAAGTAACTAAATTTTAAAAATATAAAAGAAAAAATTACTAAACTAAAATTCTAAAAAGTTATATAATAATAGAGCGTAAAGCGCTTTAAATTAAATATTAAATAACTTATTAGCTATTATTTATAATAAATAATTTAAAACCGTACTGCTTAGAAAAACTCTATAATAAAAAAATAGAAAAATAATAAAATAATAAAAATTATATAATAATCTAATAGATATACTTAATAGATTAATAACTTTACTAGCTTACTAAATTTTTAAATAGCTTAAGCGCGGCGCGAAGCAATCTTATTAGAGATATTATTTATAGGGTTACTACCTAAGTTTTTATCTATTTTAATTATCTACCTAATAGCAGTCTATAATTTATTAAGCTTTATTATTTATAAAATTTACGTTAGTAAAGATTAAAAAAAATAGATTAAAAAATTATATTTACTTATAAATAAACTTTTTTATCCTTTTACTATAGAGCAGTTTATAATAAAATAAAAAGCGCTTAGTAATCTTTTAAATATAACTAAAACTATAATAGTAAATATACAATTTTCCTAAATTATCTAAATTAAAATATTAATATATATATTAATATATACCTATATCCGCTCTTATAGGTTTAGTAATAAAAATTTAGCTTCTTAATATTAAAATAGCTATTATTACTTTTACTAAATAAAGTACTACTTAGATAATAGAAGTAAAATATAGGGCGCTTTAATTTTATAAACTATTAGTAATATTAAACTGTATAGATACTATTTAATAGTTTTTTAACTTTTTTAATTTTAATATAAAAGGATAAATAGAGTTTAAAAAAACTATAAACTAAAAAGTTTAAGATATTTTTTATTAATATTATTTTTATTACTATAGCGCGATAAAGTCTATAAAATAAATAGTTTACTATTTTTATTTTTTTTAAATTTATTTTTAGATTTGCTTTCTACTATAGGGCGCGGCCTATTTTTTAAATCTAACCTAATAGAGCTTAAAAGAGCTAAATTAAAAAAAGCGCTAATAGCGCTAGGCGCTTAAAAAATCTAAATAAAAAAGATAAGCTAAATAGAATTAATAATTTTAAAAACCTATTAAATTTTTTATTAGCGTTAAGCTTCCCGTATAGTATTTAGTTACTTATAAACTAACTAATAAACGGCTATTATAAAGCGTAGTATAAGTATTAAACTAAAAAAATTATTAGAATTACTAAATAATAATATAGAGGGATTATCTTTTAAAACTTAAAAAAGCTATAAATTTTTTTAAACTAGAAGAGCGGGACGATTTTTATAAGCTTATAATAATAAAGAAAAAAGCTTTTTTAGAGATTAAGAGATTTACAGAAATTTTTAATTAAAAAAAAAAAAAAAACTTTTATCTATTAAAAACGTAAAATAATTATTTAGAGCTTATAGTAGCTATATATTATTTTATAAAAAAAATAGATAAGCTACTAAATATTATAATATAGAAGTATTTATTTAAGTTATAGTAATTTCTATTTAAGACTAAATAATATCTTAACTCTTTTAAACTACCTATTATTAAAGCTTCTTACGCTTTTTATTTTTTTTTTTTTAAACTACTTTTTTTTACAAAGTATAATAACAGGCTAAAAAACTATATTAAATAACTTATTAGAAACTAAAGAACTAGACTTTATTAGCTCCTTATTAACTTTAGTAAGTTTATAATACTTAAAATACTATTTTCTTTTAATTATATTTAGGCAGTTAACTATAGTAATATAAAAAAAATTAAAAAAACTATTAAATAAAGATTAGTAGAGTTTTTAAGAGACAGAATTAAAGCTTAAAAATCTAAATAAACTCTAAAAAGTAAAAATTAAAAAGAGTATTATAGCTTACTATAGTTACAGCAGCAGTAATATAAATAATTAACTTATAATACTTATAATAGTTAGGAAGCTTAAAAAGCTATTTAAAAAAATAAAATTAGATAGAAAAGCGTAAAAACGGTATAAATAGTATAAAAAAATATAAAAGTAATAATTAAGAGTATAAAGAGAGTAAGAATTATTTTAAAAAATATTAGTAGAGAAATTATATAAACACTTTTTATATTACTAATACTAGCGCGTTTACTATAATTAGTCTCTTATTTTAGAGTTTTATTACTTAGTAATACTACCTACTAAATTTTTTACTTAATAAAGCTTTATTTAAAATTAATTCTATAGCTACTATAAGTTTAAAAGAATTAATTTTAAACCGCTTTAAATAGTTAAACTATTTACTTAATAGCGTAATTAGGGGGTATATTATAGTAAAATACTTTAGAATTTATATTATTAGTTTATAAAGCTTTTTAGAACAGAGTATTTATTTTTCTTTTATATATATATAATACGGCTCTTTAGCGCTTTCTTTTATAAAATTAGTCCCTACTCTTTAATTTTAGAATTTAGTAATTTCTAGCTTGTTTTCCTCTATACTATTTATATCTAAATTTCTTACCGCCTTCGCCTTTTTTTTTTTTTAATTAAATATTATATCTACTAATTAACGCGTTTTGTTACCGAGCTATCCCGTGGCTTTGAGAAACGCGTGGGGTCAAAAGCAACTGAATCCACCAGTCAACGCGTTCTTATACCGAGTTATCCCGTAGCTTTGCGAAGCGCGCGAGGACCAAAGCAACTGACATTCATTATCCATAATTTCCTATCTGCGATCCGTGACTCTGAGCGCATCACTGCTCCAATCAGGCCCTCGTCAAGTCCAACCCAGTACCTGATCTAATTAAAAATTATACTTGCGCCACACGAGCGCGTTCTCGCGCCCGGCAACCCAATGGTTCTCATCCGGGAAGTGCAGGAAGCGCGCGGGCGCCTGCAACATTGAACAGGACCGCGCCCTCGCTTTGGACGATGCGGTATCCGAGGTCATTTGTGAATACAAAGCATCAGCACAAGATATTGCAAAACGCGCCTTCATTGCGACTTTTGGGGAACCCCAGTGCGCATTAACTGTCCGAGTACACTGGGCTACCGTCCAGTACGAGAGGTACGCCGGGACTTCGTCCAAAAGCGACAACGCAGTGAGGGTACGCAGTTCGGTGGTGGTAAGCCAGCCGGAAAGCAGTAAACTGGGCCAGCGTATTGCATATCCTTGGGCAACACACTGCCTGCACTCAGACATTTGGCCTAGCTGTACTCAAGCCCCGCCCCAACTCGCGCCTCCAGCACCAATCCCCGTACTCCCAATATTCGAGCTCAGCCTTCTAAAGCCCACGCCCATGCCCACCGGCACCGAACTCCTCCTCCGCACGCTCCTCCGCGAAACCATGCGATCCAGTCCCGCACTGCCCGCTGTGCCTCGCCGCCCACGACGCCCGCGGTCCAGACCGTCCCCTTCAAAGTCCAGCTCATCGTCCGAGGTCATGGCCTCGCTATCCCGGGTATTCACGTGCGACAGTAAATTCGTCGGCTCGCCATACTCCGACTCAGAAAGCGCATCGGCATCCTGCACGCCGAGCATCTCGTCCGAGGGCGCACTCGCCGACACCACGCTGTCGACGTCCGAATCGGGGTCGTCGCCAAACCCTTTGCCTTCGACCAACCACAGCGTCGGTATGAACGCCAGCAGCGAGACCAACGCCAGGGCCCAGAACGGGATAATCACATAGCCCTGCTTCAAGCTCCACGTGAATAGACTTCCAATAAACGCCGGTCCCGTCGCGCGCCCGACGGCCGAGGCGCTCGTCGCGAACCCGTTCACGGTACCCAGCACGCGCAGACTCTTGGCGCTGTTCGTCAGCATAATGGTTGAGGTGGGGAAAGCGAATGTGGCTGCGGCTCCGCGGATGACCAGCAGGGCGACCATGACGGCTTGCTTTGTTGTTTGGCCCGGAATTAACGCTATAAATGGTGTTACGAAGAACACGACGGGGAAGACGAGGAATGAGGTCCGAAGGCAGTTGAGGACGCCGCAGCGGCGGGCTAGGCCGGGGAAGACGAGGAACTGGACAAGCATCGAGGTGATGGCCATGATGGTGAAGATGGCGCCGATCCGCCGGGAGTCGACGCCGAAGCCGCCGGTGAACTTGAAAGGGATGGAGACGCTGGGGTCGTCGGTTGGGATTTCTGGGTGGTGCATGAAGACTGGTATGACCTGGCGTGCGTTAGTGGTAAAGGGATGATCAGGGTGAACATGTAGTACCTGGTCGTACGCGAGCGTGTACAGCGCGAGCAAGGTATACACGACCAGATTCAGCGTCGTCTGGGAGGTCAGGACATCAGCCAGTCGTGGCCGTTCTTCTTCCTCTTCCGGTGTATTCGTCCCATTAGGCGCAGCTTCTTCGTCGTTGATGGCCTTCGCGTGGCCTAGCAGTGGTTCGCGCTCCGAACGGCCCTTCTTCGGTTTCTTGGGTATATGCAATTTCTTGCGCGCGAATGCGGTGATCTTCCCGCCGATGAGCAGACCTATATCGCGGTCGTGTTTCTTCCTTTCCAAAGTTTCCTACCAACGTTAGCACGGTAGGAGACGGCGCGTGACGCGTCCTCACCTTCAGAAATAGCCACCCCGTGATAATGCCAATCATGAACAAGGCCGCTGCAACCAGGTTCGGCGGGCTGTACGGAAACCGCTCGAAGAAGCTGCCCCCACGCGGCTTGCGCGGATCCACCCTCAGCGGATTCGACAGCGCTCCGCCCAGCGTCGGCCCGAAGATGGAGCCGATCGTGTACACGAGCGGCATGACGCTGAAGGCCCGTGGCTGCAGCTCCTTCCACGGGCACAGCTCCGCCACGGTCGTCCGCAGTATGCCCACGTTCCCGTTGCCCAGCCCTTGTAGCGCGCGGGCCGCAATGGCCATCGGCAGCGAGGTCGAGAAGCCAAACAGCAGCATGGTGACCATGGTATTGAACAGGCCGATCAGGATAATGGGCTTCCTGCCGAAGCGGTCGGACGCGGCGCCCCAGGGGATGCCCGTGACGGCCTGCGCGATGGAGAAGACGGCCGAGGTGAGGCCCGCCCAGCGCGCGATGTCGTTCTCAGGCACGCCGAACGACTCCATCATCTCGGGCATGTACGGGAAGACGGACGTCAGGGCGATGGGCTCGGCGAAGCGACATATTGCTGGTGGATATCAGCGTCTGGACGCGCGCCTGGCGTCGTGGAGAACTCACAGAGAATGACGAGTTGCTTGACGGGCAGCCGGCGTTCGGTCATGACGGCGCGCGGGGGACCTGGAGCAGCGCTGGCGGCATGCTAGAAGGCAGGACAGAGGAGAGACGAGAGAGGAGCGCGTGCGACGAGGCCCAGGCCTGAGTCAGGCAGTGCTGCTGCGTATGCGGCGCTCTGCACACCGGTATCGAGCGCCCCACTCGTCTTTTCGTCATCACGCGCCGTCCAGTTACTCCGTGGAGCAGTTCGCGCCACTACACCATCGCCTATATCGCGGGGTGCCTAACCATCGGTGGCTGTTTATACGAGAGAAGGAAGGTCCATACGCCTTGGATGTGAGGTGGTTGGATGGTAAGAGTGTTCGCGATGCAAGAACTGCACCCTAGAGTTTAGACGACGCTTCCCGCAAACAGAGACTGAGTATAGGGAGTATCAAGTGCATCAAGGGTCTCGCAAGCATCCAATATATTTTCCTACACAAGTCACTAGTCCCCCAGTTCTGATCGGGTTCCGTTGGTTAATTGGCAATGGCATCGGCGGCTGTGTGGGACTTCGCTCGCTTCCCCGCGTGTTCCCTGCCACCGGCTGGCACGGCACCACGCGTAGGCTGGTAAATTTGACCTGGGTTGGGGTTGGGTCGCATTGGCCACTTAGGTGTGTACGTAAGTAGGAATATTAAAGTAATCATTAAAAAGTATTTACTAACTTTTTAAATAGAATTAATTAGATTATAATATAATAATTAAAGTTTTAGTGTATAGGCTAAAGTTAAATTATAAATTATAAAAATAATACTTTTATTTACTAGATTCTATATATTTTAAAATTTAAATTAAGTATCTCTTTATACTTTAAACTGTGTAGAATCTAATAAATAAAAGTATAATTTTTATAATTTATAATCTAACTTCAGCCTATACGCTATAAATTATATTGTTATATTATTATATAATTAATTATATTTAAAAGGTTAGTATATACTTGTTAAAAATTACTTTAATATTTTTACTTACGTATACGCCTAGGTATCTAATATAACCTAACTCTAATACTAATAAAATTTACTAGTATAACTATACGCGTATTACTAGTTTAAAACTTTAATAATAGTAAAACTATATAATCTTATTAATGTATTAGAAAATAATACTATATAATAAAGATAGTTAAAAAATAATTTTTTAATTTTTTTTTCTATTTTATAAAATACTACTAAAAAAAGAGCTAAATCTTTATTTTAAAATTTTTAAATACGATACTATAAAATATTTTATTAATAAATTTTATTAACTTAAATACTAATATTCTATTTTTTTATATAATATCCTCTTTAATACTTATAATATAAATAATATAATAATAGAACTTTATTAATTTTTAAAAAATAAATAAAATTTATATAAAACTTAAAGTTTTTTTTTTAGCTTTAAAAAGAATAAAAAAAATTTTATTAATTTTATTTTCTACTTATAGAACTAAAAATTATAATTTTAAAAAAATTATAGTAATTTTAATATTTTAGAACTAGCGTATAATATAGGAGGTTTTAATTAATATAGTTTAATAGTAAGTACTTATTTTAAACTATTTAATTTTAATAATAGGTTATAAATATATATATACTAATTAGAGGGAAGAATTTCTTAAATAGTTAATAAAAGATATTATACCTAACTTATTATATAGGTTCTAAGCGTAATGGGTTATAACTATTTAAATTAAGCCCCTTTAATTAATAAATTATTTAAACTTTATTAATTTTAATAATACTCTACTAATTATATAATTACGATTTTATAAAAATTAAAAATAAATATAGAATTAGTATAAGGATTTTAAAAATACTACTAGTAAATATAATAAGCGTATTACTAACTAATGTTTTAATTAATATCTCTTATTATAATATACTACATAAATTATAAAACATAAATATATAAAATAATATATTAATTATAGTTTAAAAACTAAATAAAAAGATAATATATTTTATTAAATTTTTATAATATTAGAATTATAAGTTTTATAAGCTATTATAAAAATTATAAAAGTTAAAAAGAATATAGAATAGTATAAAAGTAAAATAGTAATAAAGCTAATAACTACTATAATAACTTAATAATTACTTTTTTAAATTTATTTATATAAAATAAAGGTTATTTTTATTTTTATTACTTTTTATTTTACTTATATAGGTAGTATAGTATTAAGTAATAGGTAATATTTTTATTTATAATTATATATCTTTCTTACCTATAATAACTCGATATTTAAATATATTTTATACGCCTATTTAGTCTACGCACTAAATATACCTATATATATATAAACCCTTTTTAAACGTTTAAATATTAATTACTTTTAGTATTTTTAAATTTTTTATTTATTACTTATCGCCTTATAGGCTTTACATTTTAAGCTTAAAATATTTTTATTTTTACTTTTACTATATCTTTTATACTAAAATACCTATTATATTTATAAAATACTTATTTTATCTATTAACTCTGCTATAAATTATATATTTTATTTTTTAACTTCTTTTACTTTTATTATATTTTTAAATATTTTTATTAATAATTGTTTTATAACTACTAATACTACTAATCTAATACTTAATACTTTAACTATTTTTTTTAATAAATAGAACTACTATTTTATCTATATAGGTATATATGTAATTAAATATAAATATAATTTTAGAATTTATTTCTTCTTTATTAGCTATCTTTAAATAAAAAAGCTACTTATATAAATAAATATCTATTAAGATTAAACCTTTATTACCTATTAATAAGTAAAAAAATATTATCAAATAAGCTTAACTGATTATACTAAACCTTGATTTTAATACCTTAAATTTTTTGAAACCCCTTTTGGTCGCACCGAGCCACCACAGCCACACTATTTGTTCGATTAGTATACAAATATATTTAATACCTTAAAATTAATTAATATATATTATATTATTATTAGCGTTAATAAAAGGGGAAGTAGTATTAAGGCTTTTAAAGAAAAATAATATTTTAGTAAGTATTTTTTTTTATTTAAAAAATATTTAGCTATACTATTACTAAAAATAGAGAAGAGATATATAGATAGTAGTAGTAACTATACTTTATAGTATTTTTCTTTTAAAAAATATAATATTAGTACTAGACTTTTTAAACTATACTTATTAATTTTTGTAATTTAATATTTATGTAGGAGAATATAGTAAATACGCTAGTGGAGTGCTATATTTTTTTTTAATTTATAGAGGGGTGACATATAAAAAAGAGTACTCTAAAAATTACCTTTTTTAAAATAATATAACTTTTTAGTTATAAGGCCTAAAAATATAAAAAAAAAACTATTTTAAAGAGAAAAGCTAGTAGATTCTATTTACTTTATTAGCGGCTACTTACCAAGCGGTTTATGGGTAACAAAAAAATTAGTAAATATAGAAAATTTTTAGAGTCCTACTTTAGGCTATTATAACTTTTTATTTAAGTTATAAAATTTGTTTATTTTAATATATATTATAATAGTACCTATAATATATAAGTTTATATAATATTTTTATAAGTTTTTCGACATATTAAGTATAAAGGTATATATATACTCCTCCTTTTTTAAAACCCCTTTTAGTCGCCCTAAGTTACCACAGCCACACTATTTGTTCGATTAGTATACAAATATATATAAATATATAATATTTTTATATAGTTATATATTATTTATATAATTATATATAAAAGTTACTTTTTTAGATTGTAAATAATAAACTAGTAATAATAAATTACTAGTACTTAGTATAGTAGCATTTAGCTTCTATAACTATCTTATAACGGTTAGGAAGAGATAAAATATAGTTATTAATAACTTCTTATAGTATATTATTCTACTTTTATATAATAACTCTTTTAAAGGTCTCTATACTTTATATATTAGATCCTATACCTAAATTAACGTTTTTATTTTTAATTAGCCCTAATTTTAATAAACCCTATATATTTTCTATAGGGGCTAAATTAGGACTATAGACTAGGCAAAGAAATAGTTTAATATTATTATTTTTAAACAAAGTTAAAACGTCCGTAGTTTTATAAATAGGAACGTTATTTTGTTAGAATTACTAATCTAAAATAATATTAATATAAAAATTATAATTTAAGATAATATAATTATATATATATATATATATTTATATTAATAATAAAAGGGGTAAAAAAGTAATATAAAACTTATCCCTTTTTATACTTAGTTTAACCTTAGGTAAAAGGACTTTATTTATATAGTTTTTACTAGTATAAGAAGTAGAAGAATTAAGTATTTTAATAAATACTAAATTACTTCTACCTCCTACCTAAATTGTACCCTAAAATTATAGAATAATGTCGTAGCTTATAAAATAATTAATATAATTAATATTAAAAAACTAAAACTATAGCCTAAAAATAAATAAAAAGTTATATATTTTAATATTTTAAAAAGTTAAAATAACTTACTTTAAAATTAGCTAATAGCTAGTTCACTTCTAACTTTATTATTACTCCTATTTCTATAATAATCCTTTCTAGCTCTACCCCTTTATATCACTAACTTATTAGAAAATATTATTTTTTTTAGATTTATATTTTTAATATTTTTTATATTTTCTTTACTATATTTTACTCTTTTATTAGCGTTTTCTTTATTAATTATTAGTTTTTTTTTATTTATATTACTTGTGTATCCCTCCTCTTTTAAAACTCTTTTTAATTATCTTTTTAAAATCTCTAAATTATTTTCTAGTAGTATACTTTTATGATTTTTTTTAAGACTTCTAGTTAAGTCTCTATTAATAACTCTTTTATCTCTTTTAGTTAACTTATTTATATCCCCTTAATAAACTCTTTTTGTATTATAATTCTTTTTTTTTATTTTTTTCTTTATTTTTAATACGTTAGATAGTATTATAAATAGTTTTTTTAAGCTTTGTTAAAGTAGAAATAATTATAAAAATAAAAATATTTACTTTTAAAAGCAAATTAACTTTAGATTTAAGTTTTAAAAAATTTAGTACTATTTTAAGAGAATAGGAGTTTAAGTTTATAAAAGGTATAAGATATTACTATATATTATAATATTAATAATATATTACGTAATTAGTAATTATATAAGCCTAAATAATATTTTTATAATTAATATAATTATATTATTAGATTACTAAAATACTTTAAAAATGTTATTACGTGACCTGTATTAGGCCTAAAAGAGTATAGTTAAAATTTTAATTAAATATATTTACTAACTAAAAAGTTATAAGAACCTAAAAAAGGAATTAAAAAATTAGTTATATTTAAGTAATTTTAATTTATTACATGTAATGAATAGCATGTAACTAAAACCCTAATATAAATCTCTATTATTTTCTCTTTATATTGGTATAATTTACGTATTTTAAGGCTTAGTAATTAATTTTATATTAATTTTTAAAGATAGTAACTTTATAGAGTATTCTTTTTTAAATGTTACCCCCTTGTAATTTTACGGAACTTTTTTAATATATTAAGTATAAAGATATATATATATATACGTCTTCTTTTTTAAAATACCTTTTAGTTATTTTAAGCTACTACAGCTATATTATTTATTTAATTAGTATATAAATATATATATAATAGTAAAGTATAAGAATATATATACTTTTATTATATATATAAGTAGAAAAAAGTATATAAAAAAAATTAAAAATTAGGCTAGTAAATTTAATCTAAGTTAGGATTAAATTATATTAACTACTTAAGTATATACGTAAGTAAGACTGTTAAAGTAATTATTAAAAAGTATTTACTAACTTTTTATATACATTTAATTAAATAATAATATTATAATAAAAGTTTTAGTACATAGACTAAACTTAAATTATTAATTATAAAAATTATACTTTTATTTATAAGATTCTATATAATTTAAATTGTGTAAAATCTAATAAATATAAGTATTATTTCTATAACTTATAATTTGACCTTAACCTATACGCTATAAATTATATTATTATATTATTATATTATTATATTATTATATTACTATATTATTATATTATTATATTATTATATTATTATATTATTATATTATTATATTATTATATTATTATATTATTATATTATTATAT
>JASEKS010000157.1:0-70003 GCA_030770415.1 Pleoardoris graminearum
ATATATAAAAATACTTTATATACTTATATATTATAGAAACTAGTATAATATATATAAAAACTAGCCAATTTTATACGTTAAATAAAAAGTTATAATAGCCTAAAGTAGGACTCTAAAAATTGTCTATATTCACTGAATTTTTTTTACCCCTAAACCCCTTAGTAAGCAGCCCCTGAATAGGTAAATAGTATCTGCTAGTCTTTCTCTTTAAAACAGTATTTTTTGCGTATTTTTAAGCCTTATAACTAAAAAGTTATATTATATTAAAAAAGGCAATTTTTAGATTACTCTTTTCCCAATGTCCCCCCCCTGTATAATTTTAGGTCACTTTATAGACTCTATAGCCTACGTTATAACTAAAAAGTAGCTTAAAAGGGTAGGATTTAGCCTATTTATATTATAATAATATATTGTTGCGTAATAATTTATTATTACTAAATAAAACTATGGTAGCTATATAAAGTAGGCTATATTATATATATAACTTATAGTATAGGGTGTATAAAGTATAGTACTATTAAAAACTAGTTAATAATAGTAATTTTTAACTAACTTATTTAGGGTATAAAAACGGGGCGCCCTAAATTTATACCTTACATAAAATAATAGTAGCTATATATAGTAGGTTGTATTTTCTCACTAGCTAATAATATAGACTATATAAAGTATATTATAATTAAAAACTAGGTAAAAATATCTATTTTTAGCTAATTTATATTATAATAATAAATTATTGCGTAACGATTTGTTATTACTAAATAAAAGTATAATAACTCTATAAAATAAGCTATATTTTATATATAACCTCTATTATAGGGCATATAGAGTAAATTATAATTAAAAACTAATTAAAAATATTAATTTTTAGCTAACTTTTATTATAATAATAAATTATTATACAATAATTTATTATTACTAAATAAAACTATAGTAACTATATAAAATAAACCACTTTATAATTTTAGGCTATTCTATAGGCCCTATAGGCTATATTATAATTAGTATATTGTTTAAAAAATTAAGATTTAGCTTATTTTTATTATAATATAAAATAGTGCGCACTAAAAAGTATTACTAAATAAAACTATAATAACTAGATATAGTAGACTATATTTTATATATAACTTATAATAATAGTTTATATATTTAGTACTGTTCTTTTACTTTTAGTAACTAGTTTAGTAGGCTATAGTACTTTTTAAGTAAAGGTTTTTAATTAAGCTAATAGTAAGCTTAAGCTTAATAGCTTATAATTATAAAACTATTTAATTACTTATATAACCCGGCTAGATAATTAAATTATTTATAAAAAATTTAATTTTATATATAGTTAAATTATAATACGTTAGCTAATAATTTTTATTTTTATAAAACTACTATTACTAGTTTACTAAAATTTTAAACTATAAAAATCTATTTATATTTAACTCTAATATATAGATCTAATAATTTACTTTATTTTAGTATAGATTCTAACTTAGAGGTATTTAGCTATAATTTAGTAAATAGTAATTTTATAATAATATATAATTAAATATTTATAAAAAGTAATAATTTATAACTATAGTTTTTTTTATACTAGATAGTATTACTATTAAAATAAAATTATTAATAGGATAAAACTAATCTATTTTATAATAGTTTAAATCTAGTTTATATTCTTTATTAATAGGTAAACAATTTAATACTTACTACATTCTGCTTTAGTATAATAAAAAAAGCTAATATTAAAAAATTAAAAAATAATATTACTATAAACGCTTAACTATTATAAGCTAATTATTTTTATAGTAACTTTTCTAGTATCTTTAGTTTTAAATTTTAAAAAACTAAAAAATTAATAAACTATACTTTTATATTTTATATTAACACTAAAAATTAAAATTAAAATAACTTTTATTTTTTTACTCTACTAAAGATTTTTATTTTTTATAAATTTTTTTTAAAATACTTATATTATAGTTTAATAAATATACTACCGTAACTAAACTTTTTATTTAATAATATTTTTAATTTAAATTAGCGTATAAAGGACTTTTATACTAAAAGTTAAATAATAAGACTTAGCTCTGTTTTATTAAATAAGTAAATAAATAATAAAAATAATAGTATTTTACTAGCGCTAAAACTTTTATCTATTTTATACTTTCTATATTTTTTTATAATATTAAACTAAAGTTAAGCTTAATAGAGTCTTCTTTCTTTATTAACTTAGCTAAGTCTATTCCCTTAACTATCGTTTTACTAAATAGGAAATAAAAATAGTAAAAATTTTATTAATTTATTTATATATATTACTAATTAAATAATAAAATATTTAATTACTTTTAAAGTTTACTTACTTTACGGCCTTTTAGCTATAAGCTAAATTATATTTTAAGTTTATAGGGGTACGCTGTAAAAGGTAGTCTAGTTATAAACCTATTACTATATAATTATTAAACTATATATATAGGTTTCTATAAGCCCTTAGTACTTATCTATAGATTATTTATTATTATATTCTTTATACTTTTATTATACCTAAAATTATTATTTTAATACTATACTCCGCCTTTTAGTAAGCTATAATAATAAAAAATTTTAAGAAATTTTTATAATTTAATAATATTATAAGACCCTCGTAAAGTATTAAATTTTATTAAAAAGACTTTTTATATTCTCTTTTATAACTCTTATAGAATAGCTTTTTTTTTATTTTAAATTATAATTACTTCTACCGTTTACCTACACTTAATTAAATTTTTTTATTTTAATATTTAATATACTAAATAAAAATTATATTATATTAATACTACTTTTTAACTATTATAATACTATATTTTAATTATATAATTAAATTTTTTTTATTTATATTAGTTTTAAATTAATTATGAAGTATATACTAGATAGCTAAAGTTTACTAACAGTATTTATTATTTAGTACTATATAGCGTCTATTTTATAACTAGTACTAAACTATACTAAAGACTTTTTTTTAATATTTAATATACCTAATTTTTAAAACTAATTTTTTTTTTAAAATTATAAATCTATTTTACTAACTTTTGTATTTATATTATTTTATTAACTAGAGGTTATTTACCTTCGAACCCTATTATATTTATAAGTATAATTTAGTATAAAAACTATTTTTTTAAAAAAATTTTTAAAACCTATTATGGGTATACTAAATATTATAAAAATAAAGCGCTCTTTTAGTTATTAAACTCTAGTTTTAAAGAAACTAATTTTAAAGTAATAGATTATTAAAAAAAATAAAAAACTTTTTTTAAAACTTTTACTAAAGTTTTTACTATTAGATATATTACTATAAAAAATTTATATCTAAATACTAAAATATTAATTAATTTTTTTTTTAGGGGCGGGGTATAAGTACTTATATTAAAATAAAATTACTTAATTTTTAAAAATTAATTAAGCTATATCTAACTACTATTTATATAAAACTTTTTTTTATTTTAGTTTTTAAAGTTTTTATATAAATATATACTACT
The DNA here is from genome assembly GCA_030770415.1 of Pleoardoris graminearum. NCBI lineage: Eukaryota > Fungi > Ascomycota > Dothideomycetes > Pleosporales > Didymosphaeriaceae > Pleoardoris > Pleoardoris graminearum. The sequence continues at coordinate 3,498 of JASEKS010000157.1, forward strand.
ACTACTAAAATCTATACTAGAGGCTATTTAATTTAAAATTATATTTAAAACTTTATTATAAATCTTTACGTTTACCTACTTACTAAAGTATAATATTTACTTTAGTAATAGAGTATAAGTAATACGCTTAAGTATTATCTATTTTTAAAACTAGTTTATTTAATAGATAAGTTATTATATACTTTTTAATAAATTTTAATTTTTATAACTACTATTTTACTATCTAAATAAACTAATACCTTTAATAGTATTTAATAAGCGTATATTATAGTACTTTAATTTTATATTTAATTTATTTTATATTACTAGTTCTACTTACTAAAAATAGCCTACTAGTAATAATATATTTAATTATCTACGTTTAATTAAGTAATAAAGACTTTTTATATATTTAAATTTTAAAAATCAATAAAAGTTATTTTAATCTCTATATCTTTAATTATTTATTTTATTTTATAAAATTAAAAATAATACTACTATTCTAAAGAAAAGTTTAGTAGAAACTAGCTACTAAATAGTTTAATTAGTCTTTTACTTTTATATTTACATTTAATAATTAATTTATATATTAGAACTACTATAAGTTTTTACTAAAGTTTTTTTTAGTTTTATTTTATTTAAATATAGTTTACTATTTTTTAGGTTTTAATAGCTATACTCTTACTTAAATTTATCTAAAATATTAAAATTAATTAATAGTGCGCTCCTAAAGGAGTTTTTATTTTTATTTACTTTTATTACGTACCCGGGCTTAATACTTAAATATTTATATAAATATTAGACTTTTTAGTTAATATTTTAAAATAGACTATTTATAGCTGTTAGGCTAATATTTTAGTAAAATATATAAATTTTAGTTTAGACTAGCTATATTATATCTCCTTTATAAACCTACCCCTAAAAAGATAGTATATAATAAAGGTTTTTATGTAACTACCTATAATAATACTAGCCTACTTATAAAAGAGTACTTTAAATAAAAAATTTAAGTAAGTAATTATTAATAAGTTTAGCTATAAGAGTTTTCCTTTTAATAATTTTACGTACTATTTAACTCTTATTTTAAAATATTTTTTATTTTTTAATTATCCTACTTATATACTATTAGTCCTTAACTAGTATTTAGTTTTAAAAAATATTTATCTTTTATTTCGAGCTATATTTTTAAATAACTTAACTTATTAAAAGAGCTTTATATAATAAAGATAAATATTTATATATAAAATTTTTACTCTTTATAATATTTTATTTTAAGAAACTTAAACCGCTGCTAATAGTAAAGTATTTTTTATAAATTATAATTTAGACCCCTAAAAAAGGGCTAGATTTTAAATTTAAACTATAGCCGCTTTACTTACTATTACTAAAACTATAACTATTATTTTTTTTTTTACTTATTAATATACTTAAATTTAGCGGGGATCTCTATCTAATTTAAAATTAAAAATCGTAAATTTATTATTTTATAAATATAAATTATAATATTTTAAAAAGCGTAATATACTATATAAAAAAAGATAGAAAACTACTACTAATAAATTAAAAATAAGTTTATATACTAAAGTAGAATAAACGCCTAATACTAAGTTGATTTTAATAATATAAATAATATTTAAATAGATATCGTTTATAGAATACTTAAAGTCGTAATATATATTTAAAAATTTTATAATTTATTAAATTTTATAATTTATATTACTTATTATATTTTCCTATATTATTTATTAATACTAAAACTAAAAAATTTATTATTAAAAGTTATAATAATTATCTATATCTAAACTAGTAATACTTAAATATAAAAAGAGTTTTAATAGTTTTAATAGAAGATTACCGTCTTAAAAAAAAATAAGAGGTGCTTATAAAATAAAAGATTTAGATGTAAATATATAAAAAAATTATATAAAATTTTATATTACTAGGGCTTACTCCTACGTAACTAAAGCCTAACTAAAAAATAAAACTAAATATAGTAAATTATAAGGCACTAAAGACTATAGTTTTACCTACTAAAGTATAATATATTAAAAAGCTAGCTATTTATAAATAGGTAAGTTTTAAAAAACTTAAAAAATACTATCTAATTTACTATAAAATAATTAACTACTTTCTCTAAAGTTATAAGCTTATTATAATTAATAATTTTTTTATATATTTACTTATAAAACGGTTTCTCGTTTTTAAAGGTTTTTTAATTTAAACTAAACTATAATTTAAATAAGTATAGGGAGTTACCTATTTTTATTTAGTTTTTAAATTTTTTTTATAGGTAAAAAAGCTTTAGGGACTTAATTATAAATTATTATATATATATTTACTATTTCTATACTTAGAGGATTAGTCTAGCTACTTTTACCTTTTAGTAATAGTTTAGAGAAGATATACTTTATAAGTTTTTTATAGTTTAAAAGTATTACTAAATAGTATAGTTCTATATTAAATAATTTATAAAATTTATAATAACTACTATAGGCTAGCATAGAACTTTATTTTTAAAAAATTATATTTTATAGTTACTATTTTTAGTTATATTTTAAGACTTCTACTTAGTAAATAAAACAAATCTTAATATTATTATAACTTTTACTTTCTTTAAATAACTAAGTTTAACTAACTTTTTAGCTTAAAATAATTATTACTAATTTTTTTAAGTTAGTCTAAAGGCCTTACTAAGCTATTAATTTAATAGTAGTAATAGGTAGTATATATAAAAAATAAAAATATAATTAATATATACTAATAATATATACTTACTAAGTATTTTTTATTAAAAAATAATAATTATAATACTCTATTTCTAGTACGATAGAGTTTAATAAAATTACTTAAATTTTTTACATAAAAAAAAAATTTATTAATTTTATTAGTATAGCGTACGTATAGTCTAAAATATTAAAGAATATTATAATAGTTTAATTTAAAATATTAATTTTATATTTTACTACTCTTAAAGGGACCTAGTAGTTTTAATTATTTATTTTTAACTAATAGCCGGGTTTCTTTATAGCTTAGTATATATTTTAAGTTAATTAAAAAAGACTTCCTAACGCTTTAGTTTATATAATAATAATTAAATAATTATACTAGCTTATTTTAAAATTATTATTTTTTATAGGTTATAGTACTTTTTAAATTAAATTATTTTACTAAAATAAAATATAGCTTTTATACTAAATAATAGAGCCCTTATTTTATATAAATAAAATTTTTAACTAGCTATCTACTATTATAGGCCTATAAATTTTAATTTATTATTTTTAGAGGCGTAAACCCCCTAAAATACTTTAACCTATTATTATTTTAAATTTTTATTAGTTTAAGCTAATAGTTTTTCTAAAAAGCTAGTAATTAGCTAAAACTAGTCTAATTATTTAGGAGGTTAAGATCTCATTTATTATTATAATTAAATAAATAAGTTATTTTATAAACTAAAAACGGCCATATACTACTACTTAAAAAATTAAGAAAGATCTTTTAATCTATTAATCCTTATTTTATTTAAATCTAGTAAGTTTTTTTATATAAAGTTAAATTAAGCTATAGACTTTTTATTTTTAATTAATACTATTTTTCTATTCTTTTAAATTAGGTATAAATTTTATCTTAAACTAGTTTTAAACTAATTTATACCTATTAAGTCTTTAAATCTTTTTTATAATTAACGCTTTTAGGGGCTTAACTATAAATAATTATATATACGTTTTACTATTTTTATATTTAGAAAATTAGTCTAGTTATTACTACCTTTTATTTAGTAGTTTAAAAGTAAGTATTTTAAAATATTTTTATAGTTTAAGCGTAATACCGCTTTTAAAGAGGTAACTAGTATTTTTTAGTAATAACTACTTATTTTTATAGGCTACTATTTAGTGTAGAATTATAAGCGTTTTAATATTTAGTAGTATTCTTTTATTAATTTTTTTAAGTTTTAGTTTTATAATTATACTTCTTTTAAAATTTAAATATTTTAATTTTTTATAAAGTGCTAAGTAGATTATAATAAAAATATTACTTAAGTTTTTATTAGTATAGTTTATAATTAAAACTATAAAAGTATTTAATTATTTTTAATCTTTTAACTTTTATATACTAATTAATAAAAATAGTTTTAGTAAATACTTTTATAGTAGTTAGTCTTTAATAAATTTAATAATTTTATATTTAATAATTAAATACTAATACTCTTAACTATCTTTATTAATTGTTATAATAGTTTTAGAAACTAATAAAATAATATTATATATTTTATTTTATTATTTTATACTAATATATTTAAGTAAAGGCCTATTTTAAATATTTTAATTTTTTTAAAATAAAAGTTCTAGTCCTTAATATATTTAGTAAAGAGTATATAGTTCTCTAAAAGAAAAAACTTAATTAAATAAGTATACGCGGTAAAGTATACATATTAATTAAACTAAAAGTTTAATTATAAGCTTTTTAACTATAATAATTTATATATATATTATTAAGATTAAAATTACTATAGCTATTAGTACTAGACTTACCCTTTAATTATTTTTAATTAAGAGGTTTAAATTATACTTATTTTAATTATAAGACCTAAAAGAGCCCTATATTAGTATTTATTATTACTACCTCTTTCTATTATAATTAGGTAATTTATACGTTTACTACTTTTCTTTAATATAATAGCTGTTTTTTAAACTTTTTTTTTAAAATTAAATTTTAATTCTCTATAACTTATTAAAACTATAATAAGCTACTACTTTACTATTAAAAGTTAATAAAATAGAAATTTAAATAAACTATTACTAGTATAAAGCTATATAATTTAAAAAATTATTATAAGTTACTAAAGAGCCCCGAAGGGTATTAGTTTTTTATTTAATATATATACTTTTTTTAAAATTAGGGTTTTTAGTATATAGAAGCTCTAGAATTACTATAGTTATCTAAATAGTAAAGTATTATTAAATAAATAATAACTAATTTAATAAAGTATTTACAGTTTTATAGTATAATTACTTATATATAAATATATATAGTGTAATTTTTAAAATAAGTATATAACTACTAGTAAAATTAACTAAGTAACTATTTTATACTAATACTAAAGTAAAGGGTTATTTTTTTAAAAGAGAGATAAACGTAAGTATTACTATATAAACTATATAATAATAGATTACGCCTAAGCTATAGGCACTAAAAGTTTTAAAGGAGCTCTAGTACTATATAACTAATTTAATTACTTTTACTAAGTTTCCTAAAGAATAGTTAATAGTAAAAAATATTAAATATAATATTTATTAATTTTTACTATATAAATTCTTTAAAAGAAAACAGTCTATAGTAAATTAAGTTTTTTTAAAAACTATTAGCTACTAGAACTTACCCTTAAGCGCCTACTAATAGATAATAGTAAAACTAATAATTTATAAATATTTAAATATTATCTACTACTATAAAAATAGTAAGGTTTTAATTTTTTTTTTTAAAACTTAGTATAGCTAGCGTAAGCGCTAACTACTTATTAATATAAATATTAATCTACTTAGCTAAGAGACTAAGAGTACACTAAAATCTTTAATAATTAATTAACTAAAGTTAATATTACTAGTAACTACTAAAAATACTAATTTTATTTATAAGAAACCTAGGGCCTCTAAAATTAATTAATTCTTATTAACTTTTTTTTTTTATAAAAAGTAGATATACTATTTAATATATACTAAAAAAGTACATAGTAAAGTACTTAAAAAAAATATAAATAACTATTATTTTATATAAGAAAACACAAAGCCCCACGTAAAACTATAAAAATAGCTTATTACTAATACTATATATAGCTTATATAGCTAAACCTATTATAGAAGTATTAAAAACTAGTATATATAATATTATATATAAACCTATAATAAATATATAACATAGGCTATATTTTATATATAGCTTATAGTATAGAGTATAGTACTATCAGAAACTAAAAAAACTATTTATTTTTAGCTAACTTATATTATAATAATAAATTATTATGCAACGATTTATTATTATTAAATAAAAGTATAATAACTATATAAAATAAACTATTTTTTAATTTTAGGCTATTCTATAGGCTCTATAGCCTACGTTCTAACTAAAAAGTAGCCTAAAATGGCTAGATTTAACTTATTTATATTATAACACAAAACGGTGGGCACTTAAAAGTATTACTAAATAAAACTATAGTAGCTATATATAATAGAATATATTATATATATAACTTATAGTATAGACTCTATAAGGTATATTATTATTAAAAACTAGTTAAAAATATTAACTTCTAATTAACTTTTTTAGGGTATAAAAACGGGGCGCCCTAAATTTATGCCCTAGATAAAATAATAATAACTATATATAGTAGGCTATATTTTATATATAGCTTAATTTATAACCTATATAAACTATAAAATAATTAAAAACTAATTAATAATATTTATTCTTAGTCTAGTTATATTATAATAATAAACAATTACGTAATAATTTATTATTACTAAATAAAACTATAGTCGCTATATAAAATGGGCCACTTTTTAATTTTAGACTACTCTATAGTTTCTATAGCCTACGTTATAACTAAAAAGTAGCCTAAAAAAAAGGGATTTAGCTTATTTATATTATATTAACAAATTATTACGTAACGATTTATTATTACTAAATAAAAGTGTAATAACTATATAAAGTAGACTATCTTTTAATTTTAGGCTACTCTATAGGCTCTATAGACTACGTTACAACTAAAAAGTAGGTTAAAAGAATAAAATTTAGTCTAGTTATATTATAATAATAAATTTTTATATAATAATTTATTATTACTAAATAAATTTATAGTAGCTATATAAAGTAGGCTACTTCTTAATTATAGGCTACTTTATAGGCCGTATAGGCTACGTTATAACTAAAAAGTAGCCTAAAAGGACTAGATTTAACTAATTTATATTATAATAATAAATTATTACGTAACAATTTATTATTACTAAATAAAGGTATAATAACTATATAAACTAGGCTACTTTATAATTTTAGGCTACTCTATAGGCCCTATAGCCTACGATATAACTAAAAAGCAGCTTAAAAGGGTAAAATTTAGCTAACTTATATTATAACAATAAATTATTACCTAATAATTTATTATTACTAAATAAAACTATAATAGTTATATAAAATAGACTATTATATAATTTTAAACTACTTTATAGGCTTTATAGACTACGTTATAACCTAAAAGTAGCTTAAAAGAGTAGGATTTAGTCTAGTTATATTATAATAATAAATTATTACGTAATAAATTATTATTATTAAATAAAAGTATAATCACTATATAAAATAGGCTATCTTTTAATTTTAGGCTATCCTATAAGCTCTATAGCATATGTTATAACAAAAAAGTAGTTTAAAAGAGTAAAATTTAACTAACTTATATTTTAATAATAAATTATTTTATAATAATTTATTATTACTAAATAAAACTATAGTAACTATATATAATAGGCCATATCTTATATATAGCTTATACTATAGGCTATATAAACTATAATATAGTTAATAACTAAGTAAAAATATTAATTCTTAACTAACTTATATTATAATAATAAATTATTATATAATAATTTATTATTACTAAATAAAACTATAGTAGCTATATATAATAGTCTATATTTTATATATAGCTTATAGTATAGTGTATATAGAGTATATTACTATTAAAATTTAGTTAATAATATTAATTTTTACTTATTTTATATTATAATAATAAATTATTACGTAACGATTTATTATTACTAAATAAAAGTATAATAACTATATACACTAAACTCTTTCGTAATTTTAAATTACTCTATAGGCCCTATAGCCTACCTTATAATCGAAAAGTAGCTTAAAAGAGTAAAATTTAGCTAACTTATATTATAATAATAATTTATTACATAATAATTTATTATTACTAAATAAAACTATAGTGGCTATATATAATAGGCTATATCTTATATATAATCTATAGTATAGACTATATAGAGTATATTATAGTTAAAAACTAATTAAATATATTAAAAATTAGCTAAGTTATATTATAATAATAAATTATTACGTAATAATTTATCGTTACTAAATAAAACTATAGTAGTAATATATAATAAACTATATTTTATATATAGCTTATAGTGTAGTATATATAGAGTATAGTACTATTAAAATTTAGTAAATAATATTAATTTTTACCTATTTTATATTATAATAATAAATTATTATATAATAATTTATTATTACTAAATAAAAGTATAATAAGTTATTTATATAAAGTAGGCTACCTATTAATTTTAGACTACTCTATAGGCACTATAGCCTACGTTATAACTAAATAGTAGTTTAAAATAGTTAAATTTAGTCTAGTTATATTATAATAATAAATTATTATATAATAATTTATTATTACTAAATAAAACTATAGTAACTAAATATAATAGGCCTATATTTTATATATAACTTATAATAATAGTTTATATATTTTTAGTACCCTTTTTTTACTTTTAGTAGCTAGTCTAGTAAACTACAGTACTTTTTATATAAAAGTCTTTAATTAAGCTAGTAATAGACTTAAACTTAGTAACTTATAACTATAAAACTATTTAATTACTTATATAACTTAGCTAAATAACTAAATTATTTATAAAGAATTTAATCCTGTATATAATTAAATTATAATATACTAATTAGTAATTTATATTATTATAGGGCTACTATTACTAGCCTACTAAAATTTTAGACTAAGGGCCTATTTATATCTAATTCTACTATATAAGTATAATAATTTATTTTATTTTAGTATAGATTCTAACTTAGAGGTATATAACTATAATTTAATAAATAGTAATTTTATAGTAATACTTAATTAAATAATTATAAAAACTAATTATTTAAAACTATAGTTTCTTTTATACTAAGCGGTATTACTATTAAGACGAGATTATTAATATAATAATACTAATCTATTTTATAATAGTTTAAATTTAGGTTATATTCTTTATTAATAGGTAAATAATTTAACGCTTACTAAATTCTACTTTAGTATAATAAAAAGAGCTAATATAAAAAAATTAAAAAGTAATATTACTATAAACGCTGAACTATTATCAGCTAGTTATTTTTATAGTAACTTTTTTAGTATTTCTAGCCTTGAATTTTAAAAAACTAAAGTATTAATAGGCTATACTTTTATAATTTATATTTATACTAAAAATTAAAATTAAGAGGACTTTTACTATTTTACTCTATTAGAGATATTTATTTTTTATAAGTTTCTTTTAAAATACTTATATTATAATTTAATATATATATTACTATAGCTAAATATTTTACTTAATAATATTTTTAACCTAAATCGGTCTATAGAGGACTTTTATATTAAAAGTTAAATAGTAAGACTTAGCTCTACTTTATTAAATAAGTAAAAAAATAATAAGAGTAATAGTATTTTACTAATACTAAAGGTTTTACCTATTTTATATTCTTTATATTTTTTTATAATATTAAACTAGAGTTAAGTTTAATAAAGTCTTTTTTTTTTACCAATTTAGTTAAGTCTATTTTCTTAGTTATAGTTTTACTAAATAGTAAATAGAAATAGTAAAAATTTTATTAATTTATTTATATATCTTACTAATTAAATAATAAAATATTTAATTATTTTTAGAGTTTATTTACTTTATAGTCTTTTAGCTACAGGCTAAATTATATTTTAAGTTTATAGGGGTACGCTACTAAAAATAGTCTAGCTCTAAATTTATTACTATTTAATTATTAAACTATATATATAGACTTTTATAAGTCTGTAGCGCTTAATTATAAATTATTTATTATTATATTTTTTATACTTTTATTATACTTAAAATTATTACTCTAATATTATACTCTGCCTTTTAATAAGCCTTAGTAATAGAAGGCTTTAAAAAGTATTTATAATTTAATAATATTATAAGACTAGTATAAAGCTACTAGGCCCTATTAGAGAAACTTTTTATATCCCCTTTTATAACCCTTATAGGGTAGCTTTTTCTTTAATTTTAAATTATAGTTACTTTTACTATTTATATATACTTATTTAAATTTTTTATTTTAATATTTAAAACACTAAATAGAAATTATATTATATTAATACTGCTTTTTAGCTATTATAATACTATATTTTAATTAAATAGTTAATTTTTTTTATTTATACTAGTTTTAAATTAGTTATTAAATATATACTAAATAGCTAACGCCTACTAAAAGTATTTACTATTTAATACTATATAGTATTTATTTTATAACTAGTATTAAACTACGCTAAAAACTTTTTTTTAAAATCTAATATACTTAATTTTTAAAGCTAATTTCTTTTTAAAGTTATAGATTTTTTTACTAACTTCCTTTATCTCTATTATTTTATTAACTAGAGGCTATTTACTTTAAAAATTTATTATAGTTATAAGTATAACCTAGTATGAAAACTATTCTTATAAATAAATTTTTAAAACCTATTAGTATTATACTAAATACTATAAAAGTATAATACTATTTTTATTATTAAATCCTAGTTTTAAATAAACTAATTTTATAGTAATAGACTATTAAAAAAAAAAACCTTTTTTAAAATTTTTATTAATATTTTTACTTTTAGTTAAATTACCGTAACGAATTTATATCTAAATATTAAAATATTAATTAGTTTTTTTTTTAGGGGCAAAGCGTAAGCGCCTATATTAAAATATAATTATTTTATTTTTAAAAATTAATTAAGCTATATTTAACTACTATTTATATAGACTCTTTTCATACTTTAGTCTTTAAAATTTTTATTTATATATTTACTACTACTATTAAAATTTATACTAAATGCCGTTTAATCTACAGTTATTTTTAAAAATTTATTATAAATTTTTATTCCTATCTACTTACTAGAAGATAATATTTACTTTAGTAATAAAATATAGGTAGTACGTTTAAGTATTATTTATTTTTAGGGCTAGTTTATTTAGTAAATAACTTATTATATACTTTTTAATAAATTTTAATTTTTATAGCTACCGTTTTACTATCTAAATAAACTGATACTTTTTATAATATTTAATAAGCCTATATTTTAGTATTTTAATTTTATATTTAGTTTATTTTATATTACTAGTTCTATTTACTAAAAATAGCCTACTAGTAATATTATATTTAAATATTTATATTTAATTAAGTAATAAAGAATTTTTATATATTTAAAATATAAATATAGATAAAATTTATTTTAACCTTTATACCTTTAATTATTTATTTTATTATATAAAACTAAATATATAACTACTATTTTAAAAAAAATATTAGTAAAAACTAGTTACTAAGTAGTTTAATTAGTTTTTTACCCTTATATCTAAATTTAATAATTAATTTATATATTAAAACTACTATAAGTCTTTACTAAAAAAATTTTTTATATTATATTATTTAAGTATAGTTTACTATCTTTTAGGTTTTAATAATTATACTTTTACTTAAATCTATCTAAAAATATTAGAATTAGTTAATAATATATTTTTAAAAGAGTTTTTATTTTTATTTACTTTTATTACGCGTCCGGGCTTAACACTTAAATATTTATATAAATATTAAACTTTTTAGTTTATATTTTAAAACCGACCGCTTATAGCTATTATATTAATATTTTAGTAAAATATATAAATTTTAGTCTAGACTAGCTATATTATACCTTCTTTATTAGGCTACCCCTATAAAAGTAATATATAATAAAGGCCTTTATTTAACTATTTAAACTAATAGTAGCCTATATATAAAAAAGGATCTTAAATAAAAAGCTATAGTAAGTAATTATTTTTTTATATTTATCTATAGGAGCTGTATCGACTTTATATATATTACGTCCTTACTTAATATAGAGGTAGGTAAAAACAGAAGCGCTATAACCTAAAGCCTATTAAATATAAGATTTTTTAAATTTTACAGCTAGTAGAGTAATAACTTAATAGATAACTTATTAGGCGGCAGTTATAATAACGGCGGGATAATAATTATAAAATAATAATAAAGTATTTATAGGTTATTATTTTAAGTAAAACTATAAGTAAAACTATAAACTATATACAGTGCGTTTAAAATAGTAAGTATAATAGTTTTTTCTTTTTTCTATAAATACTATATAACGTTTAGAAATCTTTTTAATATAATTAAAATAAGACTTTTTATTTTTATTATATTTATAATATTAGTATTTTAGCGTTTAATAATTAGACTACTAGGTAACCTCTAGCGTATAGTATAGGCTTTTACTAATAGTAATAACTAATTAGGTTATATTAAAGACTATTTTAATTTTTATCTTAACGTAGTATAACTGGTTAACCTATTTAATAAGCTAGAAAATTCTTTAGTTAATATTATCTTTAATTCTAATTTAATTCTAACGCGCCTCTTCTTACTTAAAATAGTTATAATTCTTAAGTTTAATAATACCTATAAGAACGCTAAGGTCTGCTTTAGATTATATAGTAATATAGTAAACTTTATAGTATAATAGTATAAAAGAGGTAAGACTTTTTTATTTAAGGTAGAGAACGGCGGCGGTAGTAGTAGTAGTAGTAGTAGTAGTAGTAGTACTTTAATAATAAAGAAAAAAAACTTTTTTAAAGTAGTAAAGGAAGCGAGGTTTTAGTAAAAAAAGCTTATTAAAGTAGTTAGAATTATTTAGGCACAGGGATATACGTATATATAAAAGTAGAGTTTTAGAATAGATAGTAGGTAGTAGGAGAAGAATATACTATAGTACTATAAAGTAGTTATAAAAGCTTACTATTAAAAAAATTAGTAATTATCTTAAGAGAACTAAGGGACTCTATAGAGGGTACAGCGTTATTTTAATACTTTAATAGCTATTTATTTAATAAGGTTATAGGTTATTAGCGCTAGTAGAAAAGTCGTTATAATTACTATATAAGAAGCTTATTAAGAGTTAGTTAATTATGTAATATAGTAAAAGTTTAAATAGCTAGTCTAAAGTTGCGTAATATTATAGTAATAACCCTAAAAGAGGGAATAATAAGTAATTATAAATAAGTTTAATTATAAATACTTTTTTATTAATAATTTTACGTACTATATTACTCTTTTTTTTAAATACTTTTTATTTTTTAATTATTCTACTTATACGCTATTAGTCTCTAGCTAGTATTTAGTTTTAAAAATAATTTATCTTTTATTTAGACCTATATTTCTATATAACCTAATTTATTAAAAGAGTTTTATATAGTAAAAATAAGCACTTATATATAAAAATTTTACTTTTTATAATATTTTATTTTAAAAATTTATATTACTACTAATACTAAAATATTTTTTATAAATTATAACTTAGACTACTAAAAGAGGGCTAAATTTTAAATTTAAGCTATAGCCGCCTTACTTATTATTACTAAAACTATTACTATTATTTTTTTTTTCTACTTATTACTATATTTAAGTTTAGTAGGTATTTCTACCTAATTTAAAATTAAAAATAGTAGATTTATTATTTTATTAATATTAGCTATAATATTTTAAAAAGCGTAATATACTATATAGAAAAAAGTGGAAAACTACTTTTAATAAATTTAAAATAAATTTACGCACTAAGGTAGGATAAACGCCTAATATTAAATAAAATTTAAGAATATAAACAATATTTATATAAATATACTTTATAAAATACTAAGAGATGTAATATATATATAAAAATTTAATAATTTATAAAATTTTATAATTTATATTACTTATTATATTTTATTATATTCTTTATTAAGTCTAAAACTAAAAAATCTATTATTAAAATTATAATAATTATTTATATTAAAACTAGTAATACTAAAATATAAAAAAAGTTTTTAAAAGTTCTAATAGTAGATTACCCTATTAAAAAAAATAAAAAGTACTTATAAAATAAAAGATTTAAATATAGATACGTAAAAAGTTATATAAAATTTTATATTATTAGGGCTTACTTTTACGTAACTAAAGCCCGACTAAAAAATAAAACTAAATATAATAAATTATAGAGATCTAAGGGCTATAATTCTATTTACTAAAATATAATATATTAAAGAACTAGTTATTTATAGGTAAGTTAGTTTTAAAAAATCTAGAGAGTACTATTAAATATATTATAAAGTAATTAACTACCTTTTCTAAAATTATAAACTTATTATAATTAATAATTCTTTTATAGGTTTACTTATAAAAAGGTTTCTCGCTTTTAAAAACTTTTTAATTTTAGTTAAACTATATTTTACATAAGCGTAGGGGCTTATTTATTTTTATTTAGTTTTTAAACCTACTCTATAGCTAAAAAGCTTTACAGACTTAGCTATAAATTATTATATATACGTTTTACTATTTCTATATATAAGAAATTAGTCTAGCTATTACTACCTTTTATATAATAGCTTAAAGAAGATATATTTTATATATTTTTTATTATTTAAAAATATTACTAAATAGTATAGTTTTATACTAAATAATTTATAAAGTCTATAGTAGCTATTATAGGCTAGCGTAAAATTTTATTTTTAAAAATTATATTTTATAAATACTATTTTTAGTTATATTTTAAGACTTTTACTTAGTAAATAAAAAGAATTTTAATTTTATTATAAGTTTTACTTTTTTTAAATAATTAAGTTTAACTAACTTTTTAGTTTAAAATAATTATTACTAATTTTTTTAAACTAGTGTAAAGGCCTTACAAAGCTATTTAATTAATAATAGTAATAAATAGTATAGATAAAAAGTAAAAATATAATTAATATATATTAATAATATATACTTACTAAATATTTTTTATTAAAAAATAATAATTATAATACTCTATCTCTAATGTAATAGAGTTTAATAAAATTATTTAAATCTTTTTATTAAAAAAAAATTTATTAATTTTATTAATATTGTATATATATAGTCTAAAATATCTAAAAGTATTATAATAGTTTAACCTAAAATATATTTAATTTTATATTCTATTACCCCTGAAGAGATGTATAAGTTTTAGTTATTTATTTTTAATTAATGGCTAGATTTTCCCGTAGCTTAGTATATATTTTAAATAAGTTAAAAAAAATTTACTAACGCTTCAGTACGAATTATAATAGCTAGATAATAATAATAGCTTTTTAAAATTATTATCTTTTATAGGTTATAGTATCCCCTAAATTAGATTATTTTATTAAAATAAGTTAGAGCTTTTATACTAAATAATAGAGCTCTTACTTTACGTAAATAAAGTTCTTAACTAGCTATTTACTATTATAGATTTATAAATTTTAATATACTATCTCTAGAAGCGTAAACCCTTTAGGGCGCTTTAACTTATTATTATTTTAAATTTTTATTAGTTTAAGCTGATAGTCCTTCTAAAAAGCCGGTAATTAGTTAAAACTAGTTTAATTATTTAGTAAGTTAAGGTCTTGTTTATTATTATAGTTAAGTAGATAAGTTATTTTATAAATTAAGAATAACTATATACTACTATCTAAAAGATTAAAAAAGAGCTTTTTATCTATTAATTCTTATTTTATTTTAAGCTAATAAATTTTTTTATATTAAATTAAATTAAGCTATAGGCTTTCTATTTTTAGTTAATAGTACTTTTCTATTCTTTTAAATTAGGTATAGACTTTATTTTAAATTAGTTTTAAATTAATCTATATTTATTAAGTCTTTAAATCTACTCTATAGTTAATACTTTAGGGGTTTAGTTATAAATTATTATATATATCTTACTATTTCTATATTTAAAAAATTAGGTTAGCTATTACTACCTTTTATATAGTCGCTTAAAAAAGAGTATTTTATAATATTTTTATAGTTTAAGCGTGTTGCCGCTTTAAAAGAGGTAACTAGTATTTTTTAATAATAATTATTTATTTTTATAGGCTACTGTCCGGCGTAGAGCTATAAGCTTTTTAATAGCTAATAATACTCTTTTATTAATTTTTCTAAGTTTTAGTTTTATGACTATATTCCCTTTAAAATTTAAATATTTTAATTTCTTATAAGGTGCTAAGTAAATTATTATAAAAATACTATTTAATCTCTAATTAGTATTGTTTATAATTAAGATTATAATAGTATTTAATTATTTTTAATCTCTTAACTTTTATTTACTAATTAATATAAATATTTTTATTAAATATTTATATAGTAGTTAGTCTTTAATAAATTTAAAAATTTTCTTTTTAATAATTAAATACGAATACTCTTAACTATTTTTATTAATTATTATAGCAGTTCTAGAAGCTAATAAAATATAATTATATATTTTATTTTATTATTCTATACTAACGTATTTAAGTAAAGATTTACTTTAAATATATTAATATTATTAAAATAAAAGTTCTAGTCTCTAATATATCTAGTAAAGGGTATAGAGTTTTTTAAAAGAAAAGACCTAATTAAATAAATATATATAGTAAAATAAACTTACTAACTAAACTTAAAATTTAATTATTAGTTTTTTAATTGTAATAATTTTAATATACGCTATTAGAGCTATAATTAATATAATTACTAATACTAGACTTACCCTCTAATTATTCTTTATTAAAAAATTTAAATTATATTTATTATAAATATAAGACCTAAAAGAGTATTATATTAATATATATTATTACTACTTTTATAATATTATAATTAGGTAATGTACGCGCCTACTACTTTCTTTAAATATAATAACTATTTTTTAAACTCTATTTTAAAAATTAAATTTTAATTTTCTATTACCTATTAAAACTATAGTAAACTACTACCTTATTATTAAAAGTTAATAGGGTAAAAATTTAAATAAACTATTACTAGTATAGAGCTATATAATTTAAAAAGTTATTATAAATTACTAATAAGCCCCGAAGGGTATTAGTTTTTTATTTAATAAATACGCCCCTTCTAAAGTTAAAGTTTTTAATATATATTAGTTTTATAATTATTATAATTATTTAAGTAGTAAAGTATTATTAAATAACTAATAACTAATTTAATAAACTATTTATAGTTTTACGGTATAATTACTTATACTTAAATATATATAGCTTAATTTTTAAAATAAGTATATAACTACTAGTAAAATTAACTAAATAACTATTCTATACTAACGCTAAAGTAAAGGGCTACTTTTTTAAAAAAAATAAATATAAGTATTATTATATAAACTAAGTAATAATAAATTATATTTAAACTATAAATATTAAAAATTTTAGAATAGCCCTAGCACTATATAACTAATTTATTTATTTTTATTAAATTTTTTAGAGGATAGTCTATAGTAAAAAATATTAAATATACTAGTTACTAACTTTTACTATATATATTCCCTAAGAGAAGGAAGCCTATAGTAGATTAAGCCTTTTTATAAATTATTACCTACTAGGGCTTACCCCTAAGCGCCTACTAATAGATAATAGTAAAATTAATAATTTATAAATATTTTAATATTACCTATTACTATAAAGATAGTAGGATTTTAAATTTTTTTTTTAAAAGTTAGTATAGCTAGCGCGAGCGCTAATTAATTATTAATATAAATATTAATTTATTTAGTTAAGAGACTAAGAGTATACTAAAACCTCTAATAATTAGTTAACTAAAGTTAATATTACTAGTAGCTACTAAAAATACTAATTTTATTTATAGTAAACCCGGGGCCTCTAAAATTAATTAATATTTATTAGCTTTTTTTTTTATAAAAAGTAGAAACGCTATTTAATATATACTAAAATAATATATAGTAAAGTGCTTAGAAAAAATTTAAATAATTATTTTTTTTATATAAATAAACGCAGAGCCCTACGTAAAATTATAAAAATAACTTATTACTAATACTATATATAGCTTATATAACTAAATCTAGTATTGAGGTATTAGAGACTAGTATATATAATATTATATATAAATTTATAATAAATATATAAAATAAACTATATTTTATATATAGTATAGAGTATAGAGTATAGAACTATTAGAAACTAAATAAAAATATTTCTTTTTAGCTAACTTATATTATAATAATAAAAAATTATATAATAATTTATAACCACTAAATAAAACTATAGAAGCTATATAAAATAAACTATATTTTATATATAGCTTATAGAATAGGCTATATAGAGTATTATATAATTAAGAACTAGTAAAAAATATTAATTTTTAATTAACTTATATTATAACAACAAATTATTGTGTAACGATTAGTTATTACTAAATAAAAGTATAATAACTATATAAAATAAACTATTTCTTAATTTTAGGCTATTTTATAGGCTCTATAGCCTACGTTATAACTAAAAGGTAGCCTAAAAGGGCTAGATTTAACTTATTTATATTATAACACAAAACGTTGCGCACTAAAAAGGGTTACTAAATAAAACTATAGTAGCTATATATAGTAGAATATATTATATATATAACTTATAGTATGGGCTCTATAAAGAATATTATTATTAAAATCTAGTTAAAAATATTAACTTCTAATTAACTTTTTTAGGGAATAAAAACGGGGCGCCCTAAATTTATACTCTAAATAAAATAATAATAACTATATATAGTAGACTATATTTTATATATAGTTTAATTTATAGTCTATATAAAGTAAAAAATTATTAAAAACTAGTTAATAATATTTATTCTTAGTCTAGTTATATTATAACCATAAATTATTACGTAATAATTTATTATTACTAATTAAAAATATAGTAACTATATAAAATAAACTATTTTTTAATTTTAGGCTACTCTATAGGCTTTATAGCCTACGTTACAACTAAAAAGTAGTTTAAAAGAATAAGATTTAGCTAACTTATATTATAATTATAAATTGTTGTATAATAATTTATTATTATTAAATAAAACTATAATAGCTATATAAAATAAATTATCTTATAATTTTAAACTAATCTATAGGCTCTATAAACAACGTTATAACCTAAAAATAACTTAAAAGAATAGAATTTATTTTAATTATATTATAATAATAAATTATCACGTAACAGTTTATTATTATAAAATAAAAGTATAATAACTATATAAAGTAAACTAGGTTTTAATTTTAGGCCTTACTATAGGCTCTATAGCCTACGTTACAATAAAAAAATAGTTTAAAAATATAAAATTTACCTAACTTATATTATAATAATAAATTATTTTATAATAATTTATTATTATTAAATAAAACTATAGTAGTTACATATAATAGGCTATATCTTATATATAGCTTATAGTATAGGCTATATTAAATATATTATAGTTAATAACTAAGTAAAAATATTTATTCTTAACTAACTTATATTATAATAATAAATTATTTTATAATAATTTATTATTACTAAATAAAACTATAGTAGCTGTATATAATAAACTTTATTTTATATATAGGTTATATTATAGTATATATAGAGTATAGTACTTTTAAAATTTAGTTAATAATATTAATTTTTAACTATTTTATATTATAATAATAAATTACTATATAATAATTTATTATTACTAAATAAAAGTATAATTACTATATAAATAGGCTATTTTATAATCTTAAATTACTCTATAGGCTCTATAGCCTACGTTACAACAAAAAAGTAGTTTAAAAGAATAAAATTTAGTTAACTTATATTATACTAATAAATTATTACGTAATAATATATAATTATTAAATAAAACTATAGTAACTATATATAATAGGCTATATCTTATATATAATATCTAGTGTAGACTATATAGAGTATATTATAATTTAAAACTAGGTAAATATATTAACAATTAGCTAACTTATATTATAATAATAAATTATTATATAATAATTTATCGTTCTTAAATAAAACTATAATAATAATATATATAAACTATAATTTATATATAGCTTATAGTATAGCGTATATATAGTATAGTACTATTAAAATTTAAATAATAATCTTAATTTTTAATTATTGTATAATATAATACTAAATTATTTAATAATAATTTATTATTACTAAATAAAACTATAATAAGTTATCTATATAAAGTAGGCTACTTATTAATTTTAAACTACTTTATAGGCTTTATAGCCTACGTTATAACTAAATAGTAGTTTAAAAAAGTAGAATTTAGTTTAGTTATAGTATAATAATAAATTATTATATAATAATTTATTATTACTAAATAAAACTATAGTAACTAGATATAGTAGGGCTATATTTTATATATAACCTATAGTAATAGGTTATATACTTTTAGTACTCTTTTTCTACTTTTAGTAATTAGTTTAGTAGGCTATAGTACTTTTTAAATAGAGGTTTTTAATTAAGCTAAAAGTAGGTTTACGCTTAATAATTTATAATTATAAAACTACTTAACTACTTATATAACCTAGGTAAATAACTAAGTTATTTATAAATATTTTAATCCTATATAAAGTTAAATTATAATATATTAATTAATAATATTTATTTTTATAGGACTGCTATTACTAGTTTAATAAAATTAAAAATAAAAGATTTATTTATATCTAACTCTAATATATAAGTATAATAATTTACTTTATTTTAGTATAGATTCTAACTTAAAAATATTTAGTTCTAATTTAGTAAATAATAGTTTTATAGTATTATTTAATTAAATAGCTATAAAAACTAATTATTTAAAACTATAGTTTCTTTTATACTAAATAATATTATTATTAAAATAAGGTTATTAGTAGGGTAAAACTAATTTATTTTATAATAGTTTAAATCTAGTTTATATTCCCTATTAATAGGTAAATAATTTAATACTTACTAAATTCTGCTTTAGTATAATAAAAAAAATTCATATTAAAAAATTTAAAAGTAATATTATTATAAATGTTTAACTATTATAAGCTAGGTATTTTTATAGTAACTTTTTTAGCACTTCTGGCCTTAAATTTTAAAAAACTAAAAAATTAATAAATTATACTTTTATAGTTTATATTTATACTAAAAAATAAAAATAAGAAAACTTTTACTCTTTTACTCTATTTCAAATTTTTATTTTTTATTAATTTTTTTTAAAATATTTATATTATAGTTTAATAGATATACCGCACTAGTTAAACTTTTTATTTAATAATATTTTTAATCTAAATTAGCTTATAAAGAACTTTTATATAAAAAATTAAGTAGTAAAATCTAGCTCCGCTTTATTAAATAAATAAAAAAATAATAAGAGTAATAGTATTTTACTAGCGCTAAAGGTTTTACCTATTTTATATTTTTTATATCTTTTTATAATATTTATCTAAAATTAAATTTAATAAAGTCTTCTTTTTCTACTAATTTAGTTAAGCCTATTTTCTTAGCTATAGTTTTACTAAATAGTAAATAGGAATAGTAAATATTTTATTAATTTATTTATATTAATTAATATATTTTACGAGTTTTATAAAACTGCGGTATAATATAATAATAAAAACTTAATAAATACTAAATAGCTTATATACTATAGAAAGTTAATATAAACTATAATAGGTACTTCTAGACTCTACTAGTATACTAATAAAACTATATATAAGTAGTGTAAATCTTAAACTCTTAAAAGTTATACTTGTTTTTTTAGTAAAAGTAAAATACTCTACTAAATATAGTAACGCTTTATTTATACTCTAATTATATATTTATAAATTAGTAACTGCTCGTAATTATCCTTAAGAGTATTAGTAATTACTACTTATAATTATATATAAGGTAGTTAGTTAACTTAGGAGTTACTAGGCGTATAAACTTTAAAACTAATAAAGTTATTAGACAATTACCTAAAGCCTATATAACTAAATATTTAGTCTTTAAGTAAATCTAACTATCCGTCCTATATTTTATATTATATTATTACTTACTTAAAGTATTTTACTATATTATATTTCTATAAGTTTTTTTTATTTTTAAAACGTTTTATTATTATACTAATTTTAAATAAATTACTAACTTACCGCCTATTATATTAACTACTTCTAGTAGTAGTAATACTCTAAACTAGTATAAAATTTAAAGTTAATTAAAACTATTTACTTATATACTATTTATTAATAAATTCTATACTAACTTACGCCTACGTAAACTTTTAGTAAAAAATAGCTTTTTTAAGTATATTAACTTTCTCTATTTTATAAATCTCCTTAGTATACTATTTTATATAAATAAATCTTAGGCCGATAAAACGAATATTATATAAAAGTAAATATTTAATAAAAAAGGGTTAAGAGACCTAGCGTTATTAAAGAAGCTAAAGGTAAACTTAAAGAACTTAATGTAATTACAATTCTAGACTTAGGCTAATAAAATAAAAGAGATATATTAATATGCTTATAAAATCTAAAATATAAAAAAAAGAACTAAATATAAACTCTAGGGCCTACTAGGGCGTATAGTATTAAGTAAGTATATACTTTTATTTTTATTTAGTAGGCGTTGCTAACCGGGCGGTAGGTATTCTTCTCTTTTTATTTATAGGTAGTATAGGTACTAAGGATAGTAGGTATAATTCTATTTTTTTATTTTATAAAACTACTAAATAAGTTAGGTATATATATAACTTACTTTAGTAGGTCTTTATAGTGTTATTATTTTAGTAAAAAGTTTAATAAGTAATATAAAAGCTTACGCAAAATTAAATAAAAAAATATTATTTTAAATTATATAATAAGTTTATAATTACGTTATTAGTTTATAAAATTAGTAGGTAGAGTAAAATGTAATAAAAATAAAATATAAAAGAATAAATAGGCCTTTTATACTTTTACTTAGAAGTAAATTTATTTATATACGTTATTAATTAGATAATAAAATATTTAACTATTTTAAAAATTTATTTACTGTATAGCCTTTTAGCTACGGGCTAGACTATATTTTAAATTTATAAAAATACGCCGCTAAGAGTAGTCTAGTTATAAATTTATTACTATTTAATTATTAAACTATATATATAGGCCCTTATAAGTATTTAGTACTTAGTTATAGGTTATCTATTATTATATTTTTTATACTTTTATTATATTTAAAATTATTACTTTAATATTATACTCTGTATTTTAGTAAGCCGTAGTTATAAAAAACTTTAAAAAGTTTTTATAATTTAATAGTATTATAAAACTAATATAAAGTTACTAAACTCTACTAAAGGAACTCCTTTTATTTTTTTTATAACTTTTATAGGGTTGTTTTTCTTTTAATTTTAAATTATAGTTACTTTTACTATTTACCTACGCTTAGTTAAATTCTTTTATTTTAATATTTAAAATACTAAGTAGAAATTATATTATATTAATACTACTTTTTGATTATTATAATACTGTATTTTAATTAAATAATTAGATTTTTTTTATACTAGTTTTAAATTAGTTATTAAGTGTAGGCTAAATAGTTAAAGCCTATTAAAAGTATTTCCTATTTAGTACTATAAGCCGCCTGTTTTATAGCTAGTACTAAGCTATACTAAAAACCTTTTCCTATAGCCTAATATATTTAATTCTTAGAGCTAATTTTTTTTTTAAAATTATAAATTTATTTTACTAACTGCTCTTATTTATATTATTTTATTAATTAAAGAGTATATACTTTACAGACCTACTATAGTTATAAGTATAATTTAGTATAAAAACTATTTTTTTAAATAAATTTTTTACATATGTTAGGGGCATATTAAATATTATAAAAGTATAGTATTTTTTTAATTATTAAACTCTAGCTCTAAATAAACTAATTTTAAAATAATAAACTATTAAAAAGAAAAGAAAAATTTTTTTTTAAGCTTTTACTAAAATTTATACTTTTAGTTATATTAATATAAAGAATTTATATTTAAATACTAAAATATTAACTAGTTTTTTTTTAGGTAGTAGAGCGTAAGTACCTATATTAAAATAAAATTACTTTATTTTTAATAATTAATTAATCTATATTTAACTATTATTCATAAAAAACTTTTTCTTATTTTAGTTTTTTAAATTTTTATTTAAGTATTTACTACTACTACTAAAATTTACACTAAAGACTACTTAATTTAAAATTATTTTTAAAATTTTATTATAGACCTTTATAGCTATCTATTTATAAAAATATAATATCTATTTTAGTAGTAAAGTATAAGTATTATACTTAAATACTATTTATTTTTAGGGCTAGTTTATTTAGTAAGTAAGTTATTATATACTCTTTAGTAAATTTTAATTGTTATAGCTATTATTTTATTATTTAAATAAACTAATATTTTTTATAGTATTTAATAAATAGATATTTTTATATTTTAACTCTATATTTAGTTTATTTTATATTACTAGTTCTACTTACTAAAAATAACCTACTAGTAATAATATATTTAAATATCTATATTAAATTAAATAATAAAGACTTTTTGTATATTTAAAATTTAAAAATAGATAAAGGTTATTTTAATCTCTATACTTTTAATTATTTATTTTATTTTATAAAACTAAAAACGTTACTACTATTTTAAAAAAAAACTTTAATAAAAACTAGTTACTAAATAGTTTAATTAGTGTTTTACATTTATATTTAAATTTAATTATTAATTTATATATTCTAACTACTATAAGTTTTTATTAAAATATTTTTTAGTTTTACTTTATTTAAGTATAGTTTACTATTTTTTAGGTTTTAAAAATTATATATTTATATAAATCTATCTAAAAATATTAAAATTAGTTAATAGTACGGCTCTAAAAAAGTTTTTATTTTTATTTACATTTATTATATACTTAGGCTTAATACCTATATACTTATATAGATATTAAACTCCTTAGTTTATATTTTAAAATAGGCTATATATAGTTATTATACTAGTATTTTAATAAAATATATAATTTTTAGTCTAGACTAACTATATTACGCCTTTTCTATAAGGCTACTTTTAAAAAGATAGTATATAATAAAGGCTTTTATTTAACTACCTAAACTAATACTAGTTTATTTATAAAAAAATATTATAGGTAAAAAGTCTAAATAAGTAACTATAAATAAGTTTAGCTATAAGCGCTTTTCTTTTTATAATTTTATATACTATTTAACTCTTTTTTTAAAGTACTTTTTATTTTTTAATTACTCTACTTATACGCTATTAGTCTATAGCCAGTATTTAACTTCTAAAAAAATTTATGTTTTATTTAGAGTTATATTTCTAAATAATTTAATTTATTAAAGGAGCTTTATATAGTAAAAGTAAGTATTTATATATAAAATTTTTACTCTTTATAATATTTTATTTTAAGAAATTTAAACTACCGCTAATACTAAAATATTTTTTATAAATTATAATTTAAAGCTTTAAAAAAGGGCTAGATTATAAATTTAAATTATTATTACTTTACTCGCTATTAGTAAAACTATTACTATTACTTTTTTTTTTATTTATTAATATACTTAAGTTTAGCGGGTATTTTTTTTTAATTTAAAATTAAAAATAGTAGACTTATCGCTTTATAAATATAGACTATAATAATTTAAAAAGTATAATCTACTACGTAGAAAAAGGGAAAAAACTATTATTAATAAATTAAAAATAAGTCTACGCGCTAAAGCGGAATAAATACCTAATACTAAGTAAAATTTAAGAGTATAAATAATACTTAAATAAGTATATTCTATAAAATACTAAGGGGCGTAATATATATTTAAAGATATAATAATTTATTAAATTTTATAATTTATATTATTTATTATATTTTATTACGTTTTTTATTAAAGCTAGAGCTAAAAAATCTATTATTAAAAATTATAATAATTATCTATATCCAAACTAGTATTACTTAAATATAAAAAGAGTATTTAATAGTTTTAATAATAGATTACTCTACTAAAAAAAATAAGAAGTATTTATAAAATAAAGAATTTAGATTTAGGTACGTAAAAAAATTATATAAAATTTTATATTACTAGACCTTACTTCTACGTAACTAACATCCGACTAATAAATAAAATTAAATATAATAAATTATAGAGCTCTAAGGGCTATAGTTTTATCTACTAAAGTATAATATATTAAAGAGCCGGCTATTTATAGGTAGATTAGTTTTAAAAAACTTAGAGAGTACTACCTAATTTACTATAAAGTAATTAACTATCTTTTTTAAAGTTATAGACTTATTAAAATTAATAATTTTTTTATAGATTTACTTCTAAAACGGTTTCTTACTCTTAAAAGTTTTTTAATTTTAGTTAGACTATATCTTAAATAAGTATAAAGGCTTACCTATTTCTATTAAGTCTCTAAATATACCTTATAACTAAAAAGCTTTAGGTGCCTAGTTATAGATTATTATATATATATTTTACTATTTTTATATTTAGAAAATTAGTTTAGCTACTACTACTTTTTATATAGTAGTTTAAAAAAATATATTTTATAAGTTTTTTATAGTTTAAAGGTATTATTAAACAGCGTAGTATTATACTAAATAATTTATAAAGTCTATAGTAGCTATTATAGGCTAGTATAAAACCTTATTTTTAAAAGTTATATTTTATAGCTATTATTTTCGGCTATATTTTAAGACTTCTGCCTAGTAAATAAGAAAAATTTTAATTTTATTTTAACTTTTACTTCCTCTAAATAACTAAGTTTAATTAACTTTTTAGTTTAAAATAATTATTACTAATCTCTTTAAGCTAGTTTAAAGGCCTTACTAAACTAATTAATTAATAATAGTAATTAATAGTATATATAAAAAGTAAAAACGTAATTAATATATACTAATAATACGCGCTTACTAAGTATTTTTTATTAAAAAATAATAATTATAATACTCTATTTCTAGTATAATAGAGTTTAATAAAATTACTTATACTTTTAATTAAAAAAAAAACTTATTAATTTTATTAGTGTAGCGCGCGTATGGCCTAGAATATTTAATAATATTATAATAGTTTAATTTAAAATATATTTAATTTTATATTCTACTATCTTTAAAGAGACCTATTAGTTTTAATTATTTACTTTTAACTAATAGCCCAGTTTCTTTATAGCTTAATATATACTTTAAGTAAATTAGAAAAGATTTACTAACATTATAATATATATTATAATAATTAAGTAGTTATAATAGTTTATTTTAGAATTATTATTTTTTATAGATTATAGTATTCTCTAAATTAGGTTATTTTACTAAAATAAACTAGAGCTTTTATACTAAATAACTGAGCCTTTACTCTATATAAATAAAATTTTTAACTAGTTATTTACTATTATAGGCCTATAAATCTTAATTTACTATTATTAGAGACGTAAACCCTCTAGGGCGCTTTAACCTATTATTACCTTAGACTTTTATTAGTTTAAGCTAATAGTTCTTCTAAAAAGCTAGTAATTAGTTAAAACTAATTTAACTATTTAGTAGATTAAGTTTTTATTTATTATTATAATTAAGTAGATAAGTTATTTTATAAACTAAGAATAGCTATACACTACTATTTAAAAAATTAAAAAAAAACTTTTAATTTATTAATTCTTATTTTATTTAAATCTAGTAAATTTTTTTATACTAAGTTAAATTAAACTATAAACTTTTTATTTTTAATTAATACTACCTTTCTATTCTTTCGGATTAGGTATAGACTTTATTTTAAATTAGTTTTAAACTAATCTACGCTTATTAAATTTATAAACCTATTTTATAGTTAATATTTTAGGGGCTTAATTATAAATTGTTATATATACGTTTTACTATTTTTATATTAAAGAAATTAGTTTACTTACTACTATCTTTTATATAGTAGTTTAGAGAAGAGTATTTTATAATATTTTTATAGTTTAAGCGTATTACTACTTTTAAAAAGATAACTAGTATTTTTTAATAATAACTACTTATTTTTATAAACTACTATCTAGCGTAAAGCTATAAGCTTTTTAATATTTAGTAGTACTCTTTTATTAATTTCTTTAAGTTTTAGTTTTATAATTATACTTTACCTAAAATTTAAATATTTTAATTTCTTATAAAATACTAAGTATATTATAATAGAAATACCGTCTAATTTTTAATTAATATAGTTTATAGATATAAAGGTATACATATACTCCTCCTTTTTTAAAACCCCTTTTAGTGGCCCTAAGCTACTACAGCTACACTATTTGTTTAATTAATATATAAATATAGTTTATAGTTAAAACTATAATAGTATATAATTATTTTTAATTTCTAACTTTTATTTACTAATTAATAAAAATATTTTTAGTAAATACTTTTTTAGTAGTTAGTTTTTAATAAATTTAAAAATTTTACTTATAATAATTAAATACTAATACTCCTAACTATTTTTATTAGCCGGCACTTATTTATTTAGTTATTTTTATTCTTTTTATTAAACTATCTCTTTATTATTATTATTAGTAAGTTAGTTATATAATTATGAAAAATTTAGCTCTAGTAGCTATCTAATAGTTACTTTTAAAATTATAAAAATATAATTAATTATAAATACTAACTAATATAATATTCTAAGTACTATTACTTATATTTATTACTGTATATATTTTATAAACTCTTATATTTTTAAATATACTAACTCTATACAGCTATTTTTTTTTTTTTTTTTCTCTTTACTCTTTACGCTTAAAATAAAATATTTAAAATTACTTTATTAGCTTTACTTATATAATAACCTTTATAACTTTTTAGATTTTAATAATACCTTTTTTTTATTAATTATTATTTATAGTATTTAGTCTTTATTATATTTTATTTATTTATTATTTTAATACTAATTAACAGTATTGTAAAGGCCCTACTTAATTAAATTTTATATCTTAATATATTTATTTTACTTAGTTTCTAGATCTAGTTCTACTATTCTTTAAAATTATAATAATTTAAATACTTTTAGAACCCCTATATAAATAATATTTATATTATAGTATATTTTAATAGTAATAATAGCCTAGTAAATAATTTATTAGTTTTTTAGTTACTAAATACTTAACTACTAAGTAATTTTTTACTAAATATTAGTCGGGGTTTCTTTTATAGTTATGATAATATTAATTTATATATTAGGTAAAGTTCTATATAAAATATTTAATATATAAGCTTTAATAAATCTAGCCTATATATAATATACTATAGTATATATTAGTTACTAAGCTACTATAATAATAAGGTAACTTATAATAGTAAAAACTATTATAAAAAAAGTATTATATAAAATAGCTATTATTTATTTTATAGTAGTATACTTTTAATATAGTATTCTTACTAAACTTTATTATTGTTTTTATAAAATCTTTTTTAGTAATAGCGTATATACTATTACTAGTTATAGTATAGCTAGTAGCCTATTAGTTTTAATATAATATTTTTATTATTTTTTTTATACGCCTTCTTGTATCCGTATATATAATAAAAGTATATATATTTTTATACTATTACTTTACTTTAATAGTAGCCTATATCCTTTTTAACTTACTTTTAATAATTATTATAATAATACTATTTTTAATAATTATTATAATAATACTATTTTTATAAATTATTATAGTAGTTTAAAAAAGTAATAAAATAAAATTATATATTTTGTTTTATTATTTTATAGTAAAATATTTAAGTAAAGGCCTACTTTAAAAACCCTAATTTTTTTAAAGTAAAAGTTTTAGTTTTTAATATATTTAGTAAAGGGTATACAATTCTATAAAAGAAAAGATTTAATTAAATAAATATATATAGTAAAATAGATTTACTACTTAAACTAAAGGTTTAACTATAAGATTTTTAATTATAATAACTTTAATATACGCTTTTAAAATTAAAATTACTATAGCTACTAGTACTAGACTTACTCTTTAATTATTTTTTATTAAAAGGTTTAAGTTATATTTATTTTAATTATAAAATCTAAAAAAATTTTATATTAGTATTTATTATTACTATTTTTATAATATTATAATTAGGTAATTTACACACATACTACCTTCTTTAAATATAATAATTATTTTTTAGACTTTTTTTTTAAAATTAAATTTTAATTCCCTATTACCTATTAAAATTATAGTAAACTACTGCCTTACTATTAAAAGTTAATAGAGTAAAAATTTAAATGAACTATTACTAGTATAAAGCTATATAATTTAAAAAATTATTATAAATTACTAAAGAGCTTTAGAGGGTATTAATTTTTTATTTAATTAATACGCCCCTCCTAAAGTTAGAGTTTTTAGTATATATTAGTTTTACAATTACTATAGTTATTTAAGTAGTAAAATATTATTAAATAAATAATAACTAATTTAATAAAATATTTATAGTTTTACGGTATAATTACTTATATTTAAATATATATAGTTTAATTTTTAAAATAAGTATATAACTACTAGTAGAATTAATTAAGTAACTATTTTATACTATTACAAAAGTAAAGGGCTACCCCTTTAAAAAGAAAATAAATATAAGTATTATGATATAGGCTAGATAATAATAAATTATATGTAAGTTATAGGCGCTAAAAGCTCTAAAAGAGTTCTAGCACTATATAACTAATTTAATTATTTTTATTAAATTCTTTAGAGGATAGTTTATAGTAAGAGGTATTAGGTATAATAATTACTAATTTTTACTATATATATCCTCTAAGAGAAGGAAGCCTATAGTAAATTAAGCCTTTTTATAAATTATTACTCACTAGGACTTACTTTTAAGTGCCTGCTAATAGATAGTAATAAAGCTAATAATTTATAAATATTTAAATATTACTTACTATTATAAAAATAGTAGGGCTTTAGATTTTTTTTTTAAAATTTAATATAGCCGGCGTAAGTACTAATTATTTATTAATATAAATATTAACTTACTTAATTAAGGGGCTAAGAGTATACTAAAACTTTTAATAATTTGCTAACTAATATTAATATTACCGGCAGCTACTAGAGACACTAATCTTATTTATAAAGAACCTAGGGCCTCTAAAATTTATTAATACTTATTAGCTTTTTTTTTTTTATAAAAAGTAAAAATACTATTTAATATATACTAGAATAGTACGTAGTAAAGTATTTAAAAAAAAATCTAGGTAATTATTTTTTTATATAAGAAAATATAGAGTCCTATATAAAATTATAAAAATAGCTTATTACTAATACTATATATAGCTTATATAGCTAAATCTACTATAGAGGTATTAGAGACTAGTAGATATAATATTATATATAAATTTATAATAAATATATAAAATTGGCTATATTTTATATATAGCTTATAGTATAGAGTATAGTACTATTAGAAACTAAATTAAAATATTTATTTTTAGCTAACTTATATTATATTAATAAATTATTACGTAATAATTTATTACTACTAAGTAAAACTATAATAGATATATATAATAAACTATATTTTATATATAGCTTATAGAATAGGCTATATAGAGTATTATATAATTAAAAACTAGTAAAAATATTAATTTTTAGCTAACTTATATTATAACAATAAATCGTTACGTAACAATTAGTTATTGCTAAATAAAAGTATAATAACTATATAAAATAGACTATTTTTTAATTTTAGGCTATTCTATAGGCTCTATAGCCTACGTTATAACTAAAAAGTAGCCTAAAAGGGCTAGATTTAACTTATATATATTATAACATAAAACGGTGCGCACTAAAAAGTGTTACTAAATAAAACTATAGTAGCTATATATAATAGAATATATTATATATATAACTTATAGTATAGGGTCTATAAAGTATATTATTATTAAAAACTAGTTAAAAATATTAACTTCTAATTAACTCTTTTAGGGTATAAAAACGGGGCGCCCTAAATTTATGCCCTAGATAAACTGATAATAACTATATATAGTAGGCTATATTTTATATATAGCTTAAGTATAGCCTATATAAAGTATAAAATAATTAAAAACTAGTTAATAATATTTATTCTTAGTCTAGTTATATTATAATAATATATTATTGCGTAACAATTTGTTGTTACTAAATAAAACTATAGTAGCTCTATAAAGTAGGCCACCTCTTAATTTTAGGCTACTCTATAGGTTCTATAGGCTACGTTATAATAAAAAAGTAGTTTAAAAGAGTAAAATTTAGCTAACTTATATTATAATAATAAATTATTACGTAATAATTTTTTATTATTATATAAAACTATAGTAGCTATATATAATAGGCTATATCTTATATATAGCTTATATTATAGGCTATATAAAATATATTATAGTTAATAATTAAATAAAAATATTTACTCTTAGCTAACTTATATTATAATAATAATTTATTATATACTAATTTATTATTACTAAATAAAACTATAGTAACTATATATAATAAACTATATTTTCTATATAGCTTATAGTATAATATATATAGAGTATAGTAATGTTAAATTTTAATTAATAATATTAAATTTTAGCTACTCTATATTATAATAATAATTTATTATAAAATAATTTATTATTACTAAATAAAAGTATAACAAATTATTTATATAAAATAGGCTACCTAATAATTTTACATTACTTTATAGGCTTTATAGCCTACGTTATAACTAAATAGTAGGTTAAAAATATAAAATTTAGTTTAGTTATATTATAATAATAATTTATTATATAATAATTTATTAATACTAAATAAAATTATAGTAGTTAGATATAGTAGGGCTATATTTTATATATAACTTATAATAATAGTTTATATACTTTTAGTACTTTCCTTCTACTTTTAATAATTATTTTAATAGGCTATAGTACTTTTTAAATAAAAGTTTTTAACTAAACTAGTAATAGACTTATACTTAGGTACTTATAATTATTAAACTTCTTAACTATTTATATAATTTAACTAAATAACTAAATTATTTATAAAAATTTAATTTTATATATAATTAAATTATACTATACTAGCTAATAATTTTTATTTTTATAAAACTATTATTACTAGCCTACTAAGGTTTTCGGTTAAGGGCTTATTTATATCTAACTCTAATATATAAATATAATAATTTACTTTATTTTAGTATAGGTTTTAACTTAGAAGTATTTATTTATAATTTAGTAAATAGTAGTTTTATAGTAATATTTAATTAAATAACTATAAAAACTAATTATTTAAAACTATAGTTTTTTTTATACTAAGTAGTATTACTATTATACTAAAATTATTAATAAAATAAAACTAATATATTTTATAATAGTCTAAATTTAGTTTATATTTTTAATTAGTAAGTAAATAATTTAACGCTTACTAAATTCTGCTTTAGTATAATAAAAAAAGCTAATATTAAATAATTAAAGAGTAATATTACTATAAATACTTAACTATTATAAGCTAGTTATCTCTATAGTAACTTTTTTAGTATTTTTATATTTAAATTTTAAATAATTAAAAGATTTATAAACTATACTTTTATAGTTTATATTTATACTAAAAATTAAAATTAAAAAGACTTTTATTTTTTATTTTATTAGAAATTTTTATTTTTTATAAGTTCTCCTTTAAATACTAATATTATAATTTATTAAATATACTACTCTAGCTAAACTTTTTATTTAATAATATCTTTAATCTAAATTAGCTTATAAAGGACTTTTATACTAAAAATTATATAGTAAAATCTAGCTCTATTTTATTAAATAAGTAAAAAATAATAATAGTAATACAATTTTACTAGTACTATATCTTTTACCTATTTTATACTCTTTATATTTTTTTATAATATTAAACTAGAGTTAAAGTTAATAAGGTTTTTTTTTTACTAATTTAACTAAGCCTATTTTCTTAGCTATAGTTTTACTAAATAGTAATTAGGGATATTAAAAATTTTTTTAATTTATTTATACGCGTTACTAAGTAAGTAATAAAGTATTTAATTATTTTAAAAGCTTATTTATTTTATACTCTTTTAGCTATAAGCTAGATTATATTTTAAGTTTATAGAGGTATACTACTAAAGATAATTTAGCTATAAATTTACTACTATTTAGTTATTAAATTATACGCGAAGGCTCTTATAAGTTTTTAATCCTTAGTTATAAATTATTTTATTATTATATTTTTTAAATATTTATTATATTTAAAATTATTATTTTAGTACTATATTTTGCCTTTTAGTAAACTATAATAATAAAAGCCTTTACAAAGTTTTTATAATTTAATAGTATTATAAAACTAGTATAAAGCTACTATATTTTACTAAAAAAATTCTTTATGTCTCTTTTTATAACCTTTATAGAATAGTTTTTTTTTTAATTTTAAATTATAATTAGTTTTACTATTTACTTATACTTAGTTAAATTTTTTTTTGTTAATATTTAAGCTATTAGCTAATAATTATATTATATTAATACTATTTTTTAGTTATTATAATACTATATTTTAATTAACTAGTTAGATTTCTTTTACTTATACTAGTTTTAAATTAGTTATTAAGTATATACTAAATAGTTAAAGTTAACTAAGAGTATTTACTATTTAGCGCTATAAGGCGCTTATTTTATATCTAGTATTAAGTTACACTAGAGACTTTTCTCTAAAGTCTAATATACTTAATTTTTAAAATTTTTTTTTTTTTTTATTATACTGTAAATCTATTTTACTAACTTTTTTTATTTATATTATTTTATAAATTAAAGGCTATTTATTTTAGAAATCTACTATAATTATAAGTATAATTTAGTATAAAAACTATTTTTTAAGTAAATTTTAAAAGTCTATTAGGGGCGTACTAAATACTATAAAAATATAATATTCTTTTAGTTATTAAACTTTAGTTTTGAATAAATTAATTTTAGAGTAATAGACTATTAAAAAAAACTTTTTTAAAAACTTTTACTATAATTTTTACTTTTAGTTATATTACTATAAAATATCTATATTTAAGTATTAATATATTAATTAGTTTTTTTTTATAGGTGGAGCGTAAGCGCCTATATTAAAATAAAATTATTTTATTTTTAAAAATAATTAACTTATATTTAATTACCATTTATATTAAACTTTTTTTTATTTTAGTTTTTAAAATTTTTATATAAATATTTACTACTACTACTAAAATTTATACTAGAGGCTATTTAATTTAAAATTACTTTTAAAACTTTATTAAAAAACTTTATATTTACCTATTTACTAAAGTATAATATTTATTTTAGTAATAGAGTATAGGTAATACACTTAAGCACTATTTATTTTTAGGGCTAGTTTATTTAGTAGGTAAGTTATTATATACTTTTTAGTAAATTTTAACTTTTATAGCTATTAATTTATTATTTAAATAAACTAATATTTTTTATAATATTTAATAAGTATATATTTTAGTATTTTAATTTTATATTTAGTTTATTTTATATTACTAGTTTTTTTAACTAAAAATAGCCTACTAGTAATAATATATTTAAATATTTATATTTAATTAGGTAATAAAAACTTCTTATATATTTAAAATTTAAAAATAGGTAAAGATTATCTTAATTCTTATACCTTTATTTATTTATTTTATTTTATAAAACTAAAAATATTATTACTATTTTGAAAAAAATTTTAGTAGAAACTAGCTATTAAATAGTTTAATTAGTGTTTTACCTTTATAATTAAATTTAATAATTAATTTATATATTAAAACTATTATAAGTCTTTACAAAAGTTTTTTCTAGCTTTACCCTATTTAAGTATAGTTTACTATTTTTTAAGTCCTAATAATTATACTTTTACTTAGATTTATTTAAAAATATTAAAATTAATTAATAGTACGTCCCTAAGAGAGTTTTTATTTTTATTTACTTTTATTACGCGCCCGGGCTTAATATTTAAATATTTATATAAATATTAGACTTTTTAGTTTATATTTTAAAATAATCTACTTATAGTTATTACCCTAGTATTTTAGTTAAATATATAAATTTTAATCTAGACTAAATATATTATATTTTTTTTATAAGACTACTTCTAAAAAAATAATATATAATAAAAATTTATATTTAACTACCTAAACTAATACTAGCTTATCTATAAATAAGTATTTTAAGTAAGAAATTTAAGTAAGTAACTATAGATAAGTCTAATTATAAATAGTTTTTTTATAATAATTTTTTCTTTTATTTCACTTTTTTTTTAAAATACTTTTTATTATTTAATTACTTTATTTATATATTATTAGTTTCTAGCTAGTATTTAACTTTAAGAAAAATTTACTTCCTATTTAGAACTATATTTCTAAATAACGTAACTTATTAAAGAAGCTTTATATAATAAAAGTAAGTATTTATATATAAAATTTTTACTTTTTATAATATTTTATTTTAAAAAATTTAAACTGCCGCTAATACTAAAGTATTTTTTATAAATTATAACTTAGACCCCTAAAAAAGGTCTAAATTTTAAATTTAAATTATAGCCGCTTTATTTATTATTATTAAGGCTATTACTATTACCTTTTTTTTTATTAATATATTTAAGTTTAGTAAGTATTTCTACTTAATTTAAAATTAAAAATAGTAGATTTATCACTTTATAAATATAAGTTATAATATTTTAAAAAGTGTACTATAATATATAAAAAAAGGTAAAGAACTATTATTAATAAATTTAACATTAGTCCACGTACTAAGGTAAAATAAATATCTAATACTAAGTAAAACTTAAAGGTATAAATAATACTTAAATAAATATACCTTATACAATACTAAGAGATATAATATATATTTAAAAATTTTATAATTTACTAAATTTTATAATTTATACTATTTATTATATTTTATTACGTTTTTTATTAAAACTAAAACTAAAAAATTTATTATTAAAAGTTATAATAATTATCCGTATCTAAACTAGTATTACTTAAATATAAAAATAGTTTTTAATAATTTTAATAATAGGTTATTCTACTAAAAAAGAATAAGAAATACTTATAAAATAAAAAATTTAAATATAAATACATAAAAGGATTATATAAATCCCTATACTACTAGGGCTTACTTTTATATAATAAAACCCGACTAAAAAATAAAGCTAAATATAGTAGATTATATAATTTTAAAAGTTATATTTTTATTTACTAAAGTATAACGTATTAAAAAGCTAGTTATTTATAAATAGATTAGTTTTAAAAAACTTAGAGAGTACTGTCTAATTAACTATATAATAATTAATTATTTTCTCTAAAGTTATAAGCTTATTATAATTAATAATTTTTTTATAGATTTATTTATAAAATAATTTTTTACTTTTAGAGGTTTTTTAATTTTAGTTAAACTATATTTTAAATAAGTATAAAGACTTATTTAGTTTTATTTAGTCTCTAAATCTATTCTATAATTAAAAAGTTTTAGGGGCTTAGCTATAAATTATTATATATATATATTATTATTTTTATATTTAGAAAATTAGTTTAGCTATTACTACTTTTTATATAGTAGCTTAAAAGTGATATATTTTATAAGTTTTTTATAGTTTAAAAGTATTACTAAACGGCGTAATTCTATAGTAAATAATTTATAAAATTTATAATAGCTACTATAGGCTAGCGTAGAATCTTATTTTTAAAAATTATATTTTATAGCTACTATTTCTAACTATATTTTAAGTCTTCTACTTAATAAATAAAAAAAATTTTAATTTAATTATAACTTTTACTTTTTTAAAGAACTAAATTTAACTAATTTTTAAGTGTAAGGTAATTATTACTAACCTATTTAAGCTAGTCTAAAGGTTTTACTAAGCTATTTAATTAATAGTAGTAATAGGCAGTATATATAAAAAATAAAATATAATTAATATATATTAATAATATATACTTATTAGATATTCTTAATTAAAAGTAATAATTATAATACTTTATTTCTAATACAATAAAATTTAATAAAATTACTTAAGCTTTTTAGTTAAAAAAAAACTTATTAGTTTTATTAGTATAGCGTGCGTATAGTTTAAAATATTTAAAAATATTATAGTAGTTTAACTTAAAATATATTTAATTTTATATTTTACTACCCCTATAGGGGCTTATTAGTTTTAGTTATTTATTTTTAACTAATAGCTAAATTTTTTTATAGCTTAATATATACTTTAACTAGGTTAAAAAAAACTTATTAATACCCTAATACGCGTTATAATAATTAGATAATGATATTAACTTATTATAAAATTACTATTTTTTATAAGTTATAGTATCCTTTAAATTAAGTTATTTTATTAACATAAACTAAAGCTGTTATATTAAATAATAAAATCTTTACTCTATTTAAATAAAATTTTTATCTAGCTATTTACTATTATAAATTTATAAATTTTAATTTATTATTTTTAAAGGCGTAAACCCTCTAAAGTGCTTTAACTTATTATTATTTTAAACTTTTATTAGTTTAAGCCGATACTTTCTCTATAAAGCTAGTAAGTAATTAAAACTAATTTAATTATTTAGTAGATTAGAGTTTTACTTATTATTATAATTAAGTAAATAAATTACCCTATAAATTAAAAATAGTTATATACTAGTATCTAAAAAATTAAGAATATGCTTTTAATCTATTAGTTTTTATTTTATTTAAATCTAGTAAGTTTCTCTATATTAAGTTATATTAAGCTATAGGCTTTTTATTTTTAAGTAGTACTAATTTTCTATTTTTTTAAATTAGGTATAGATTTTACTTTAAATTAGTTTTAAATTAACCTATATCTATTAAGTTTCTAAACCTTCTCTATAGCGAATATTTTAAAAGTTTAACTATAGAGTATTATATATATATTTTACTATTTTTATATTTAAAAAATTAGTTTAGCTACTATTGCCTTTTATATAACAGTTTAAAAAAAAGTATTTTATAATATTTTTATAGTTTAAGTATATTACTACTTTTAAAAAAATAACTGGTATTTTTTAGTAGTAATTATTTATTATTATAGTCTATTATTCCGCGTAAAACTATAAAATTTTTAATATTTAGTAGTACTCTTTTATTAATTTTTTTAAATTTTAGTTTTATAACTATACTTTCTTTAAAACTAAAATACTTTAATTCCTTATAAGATACTAAGTAATTTATAATAAAAATACTACCTAACTCTTAATTAAGATAATTTATAGTTAAAACTATAATAGTATTTAATTATTTTTAATCTTTTAACTTTTATTTACTAATTAATAAAAATATTTTTAGTAAATACTTTTATAATAGTTAGTTTTTAATAAATTGAAAAATTTTATTTCTAATAATTAAAGACTAATACCTTTAACTATTTTTACTAATTATTATAATAATTCTAAAAACTAATAAAATAAAACTATATATTTTATTTTATTATTATATATTAATATATTTATGTAAAGGCCTACTTTAAATATTTTAATTTTTTAAAAATAAAAGTTTTAGTCCCTAATATACTTAATAAAGGGTATACAGTTCTCTAAAAAAAAAATTTAGTTAAATAAATATACGTAGTAAAGTAAACTTACTAATTAAATTAAAAATTTAACTATAAGCTTTTTAACTATAAAAATTTTAATATATATTATTAAAACTAAAATTACTATAACTATTAATAATAGACGTACTCTCTAATTATTTATTATAAAAAAATTTAAATTATACCTATTTTAATTATAAGACCTAAAAGAGCCCTATATTAGTATTTATTATTACTATTTTTATAATATTATAATTAGGTGCTTTACGCGTCTACTACCTTTCTTA
The DNA here is from genome assembly GCA_030770415.1 of Pleoardoris graminearum. NCBI lineage: Eukaryota > Fungi > Ascomycota > Dothideomycetes > Pleosporales > Didymosphaeriaceae > Pleoardoris > Pleoardoris graminearum. The sequence continues at coordinate 43,175 of JASEKS010000157.1, forward strand.
AATATAATAGCCTTTTTTTAGGCTTTTTTTTTAAAAAATTAATTATTAATTTTCTATTATCTATTAAAATTATAATAAGCTACAATTTTACTATTAAAAATTAATAAAGTAAAAATTTAATAAACTATTACTAGTACAAAGCTTAATAATTTAAAAAATTATTATAAATTATAATAAAGCTCTAAAGGGTATTAATTTTATATTTAATAAATACGCCCCTTCTAAAATTAGAGTTTTTAATATATATTAGTTTTAGAATTAATATAGTTATCTAAATAGTAAAATATTATTAAATAAATAATAACTAATTTAATATACTATTTATAGTTTATAGTATAATTAGTTATATTTAAATATATATAGCTTAATTTTTAAAATAAGTATATAACTACTAGTAGAATTAACTATATAATAATTATATACTAATACTAAAATAAAGAGTTACCTTTTTAAAAAGAGAATATATATAAGCGTTATTATTTAAGCTAAGTAATAATAAATTACGCCTAAACTATTAGTACTAAAAATTTTAAAAAAGCTTTAATACTATATAATTAATTTAATTACCTTTATTAAATTTTTTAAAAAAATTATGCGTAGTAAAAAGTATTAAATATAGTAATTATTAATTTTTACTATATATATTTTCTAAAAGAAGAAAGCCTATAGTAAATTAAGCCTTTTTATAAATTATTACTTAGTAAAACTTACTTTTAAGCGTCTACTAATAAATAGTAGTAAAACTAAGAATTTATAAATATTTAAATATTACCTACTATTATAAAGATAGGAGGGTTTTAAATTTACTTTTTAAAGCTTAGTATAATTAGTATGAGTACTAACTACTTATTAATATAAGCGTTAATTTATTTAACTAAAAAACTAAAAGTATACTAAAATCTCTAATAACTAGTTAACTAAAGTTAATATTACTAGTAACTATAAGAAATACTAAATTTATTTATAAAAAACCTAGGGCCTCTAAAATTAATTAATACTTATTAGCTTCTTTTTTTTTTTATAAAAAATAGGAACGCTATTTAATATATACTAAAATAGTATATAGTAAAGTACTTAAAAAAATATAAATAATTATTTTTTTATATAAAAAAACGGGGAGCCTTATATAAAACTATAAAAATAGCTTATTACTAACGCTATATATAGCTTATATAGCTAAATCTAATAAAAAGGTATTAGAGACTAGTATATATAATATTATATATAAACCTATAATAAATATATAACATAGACTATATTTTATATATAGCTTATAGTATAGAGTATAGTACTATTAAAAACTAAATAAAAATATTTATTTTTAGCTAATTAATATTATAGTAATAAATTATTACTACTAAATAAAACTATAGTAACTATATATAATAAACTATAATTAATATATAGCTCATAGGATAGGCTATATAAAGTATTATATAATTAAGAACTAGTAAAAAATATTAATTTTTAACTAATTTTTATTATAACTATAAATTGTTATATAATAATTAATTATTACTAAATAAAAGTATAATAACTATATAAAATAGACTATTTTTTAATTTTAGGCTACTTTTTAGGCTTTATCGCCTAAGTAATAACTAAAAAGTAGCCTAAAAAGCCTTGATTTAACTTATATATATTATAATATAAATTAGTGCGTACTAAAAATTATTACTAAATAAAACTATAGTAGCTATATATAATAAAATATATTATTATTAAAAACTAGTTAAAAATATTAACTTTTAGCTAACTTTTTTATAATATTATAACGGGCTACCCTAAATTTATACCTTAAATAAAAGAATAATAACTATATATAGTAGGCCATATTATATATATAACTTAATTTATAGTCTATATAAAATATAAAACAATTAAAAACTAGTTAGTAATATTTATTCTTAGTTTAGTAATATTATAATAATAAATTATTATATAATAATTTATTATTACTAAATAAAACTACAGTAATTATATATTATAAACTACTTTTTAATTTTAAACTACTATATAGGTTCTATAATCTACGTTATAACAAAAAAGTAAGCCAGAAAGAGGTAACTTAGCTTATCTATATTATAATAATAAATTATTACGTAACGATTTATTATTACTAAAAAAAAGTATAATAATTATATAAAGTAGGCTACTTTTTTATTTTAGGTTTTTTTATAGGCTTTATAAACTACGTTATAACAAAAAAGTAGTTTAAAATAGTAGGATTTAGCCTAGATATATTATAATAATAAATTATTGTATAATAATATATTATTACTAAATAAAACTATAGAAGCTATATAAAGTAGACTACTTCTTAATTATAGGCTACTTTATAGGCCGTATAGGCTACGTTATAACGAAAAAGTAGTCTAAAAGAACTAAATTTAACTAATTTATATTATAATAATAAATTATTATATAATAATTTATTATTACTAAATAAAAGTATAATAACTATATAAACTAGGCTATTTTATAATTTTAGACTACCTTATAGGCCATATAGCCTATATTATAACTAAAAAGTAGTTGAGAAGAGTAGGATTTAGCTAACTTATATTATAATAATAATTTATTATATAATAATTTATTATTACTAAATAAAACTGTAGTAGTTATATAAAGAAGACAATTTTTTAATTTTAGACTACTCTATAGGTCCTATAGCCTAGGTTATAATTATAAAGTAGACTAAAAAAACTAGATTTAACTAATTTATATTATAATATTAAATTCTTTTATAAAAATTTATTATTACTAAATAAAACTATAATAACTATATTAACTAGACTATTTTATAATTTTAGACTACTCTATAGGCTTTATAACCTACGTTATAGCTAAAAAGTGGTTAAAAAAAGTAAAATTTAGCTAATTTATATTATTATAATAAATTATTATATAACGATTTATTATTACTAAATAAAACTATAGTAGCTATAGATAATAGGCTATATCTTATATGTAGCTTATAGTATATGCTATATAGAGTATATTATAGTTAAAAACTAAGTAAAAATATATATTTTTAGAAAACTTATATTATAATACTAAATCGTTACGTAATAATTTATTACAATAAAATAAAACTATAATAGCTATATATAATAAACTATATTATATATATAGCTTATAGTATAGTATGTATAGAGTATAGTACTATTAAAATTTAGTTAATAATATTAATTTTTACCTATTTTAAATTATAATAATAAATTATTATATAATAATTTATTATTACTAAATAAAAGTATAATAACTAAAATAACTAAACTATTTTATAATTTTATATTACTCTATAGACGCCATAGCCTATATTATAACTAAAAAGTAGCTTAAAAGAGTAAGATTTACCTAACTTATATTATAATAACAAATTATTACGTTATAATTTATTATTACTAAATAAAACTATAATAGTTATATAAAATAAACTATTTTATAATTTTAAACTACTTTATAGACTCGATAAACTGTATTATAACTAAAAAGTAGTTTACAAAAATAGAATTTAGTCTAGTTATATTATAATAATAAATTATTATATAATAATTTATTATTATTAAATTAAAGTATAATAACTATATAGAATAGACTACTTTTTAATTTTAGACTACTCTATAGGCTCTATAGCCTACCTTATAATAAAAAAGCAGATTAAAAGTGTAAAATTTAACTAACTTATATTATAATAGTAAAATATTATATAATATTTTATTATTACTAAATAAAACTATAGTAATTATATATAATAGACTATATTTTATATATTTATATATTAATTAAACAAATAGTGTGGCTGTAGTGGCTTAGGGCAACTAAAAGGGGTTTTAAAAAAGGAGGAGTATGTGTATGCGTTTATACTATATTTTATATACAGCTTATAGTATAGTGTATATAAAGTATAGTACTATTAAAATTTAATTAATAATATTAATCTTTAGCTATTTTATATTATAATAATAAATTATTATAAAATAATTTATTATTACTAAATAAAAGTATAATAACTATATAAAATAGGCTACTTTTTAATTTTAGGCTACTCTATAAACTCTATAGCCTATATTATAACTAAAAAGCAGTTTATAGAAGTAAGATTTAGTTAACTTATATTATAATAATAAATTATTATATAATAATTTATTATTACTAAATAAAAGTATAATAGTTATATAAACTAAACTACCTTTTAATTGTAGGCTACTTTATAGGCTCTATAGCCTACGTTACAAATAAATAGTAGCTTAAAAGAGCTAAATATACTTTAGTTATATTATAATAATAAATTATTATATAGTAATTTATTATTACTAAATAGAAGTATAATAACTAAATAAAGTAGACTATGTTTTAATTTTTAATGACTCTATAGGCTCTATAGCCAGCGTTACAATAAAACAGCAGCTTAATAAAATAAAATTTTATTAACTTATATTATAATAAAAAATTATTACGTAATAATTTATTATTTCTAAAGAAAACTATAATATTATATATAATAGGCTATATTTTATACATAGCTTATAGTATAGACTTTATAAAGTATATTATTATTAATAATTAATTAAAAATATTTATTTTTAGCTAATTTATATTACAATAATAAATTATTACGTAATAATAAATTATTACTAAATAAAACTATAGTAACTCTATATAATAAACTATATTTTATATACAGCTTATAATATAGCGTATATAGACTATAGTACTATTAAAATTTAGTTAATAATATTAATTTTTAGCTATTTTATATTATAATTATAAATTATTATATAATAATTTATTATTATTAAATAAAAATATAATAACTATATAAACTAGCCTATCTTATAATTTTAAACTACTTTATAGGCTCTATAGCCTACGTTATAACTAAAAAATAGTTTAAAAGAATATAATTTAACTAATTTTATTATAATAGATTATTACGTAACGATTTATTATTACTAAATAAAACTATAATAACTATATATAATAGGCTATATTTTATATATAACTTATAATATAGGCTATATAAAGTATATTATAGTTTAAAACAAATTAAATATATTAAAAATTAGATAACTTATATTATAACAAAAAATTATTATATAATAATATATTATTACTAAATAAGATTATAGTACTAATATATAATAAACTATAGTTTATATACAGCGTATAGTATAGTGTATATAAAATATAGTATTATTAAAATTTAGTTAATAATATTAATTTTTAGCTATTTTATATTATAATAATAAATTATTATATAATAATTTATGATTACTAAATAAAAGTATACTAACTAATTTATATAAAGTAGGCTACTTATTAATTTTAGGTTACTTTATAGGCTCTATAGCGCATATTATAATTAAATAGTAGCTTAAAAGAGTAAAATTTAGTTTAGTTATATTATAATAATAAATTATTATATAATAATTTATTATTACTAAATAAAACTATAGTAACTAGATATAGTAGAGCTATATTTTATATATAACTTATAGTAATAGTTTATATATTTTTAATACTCTCTTTTTACTTTTAGTAGCTAGTCTAGTAAACTATAATACTTTTTAAATAAAGATTTTTAACTAAGCTAGTAGTAAACTTATACTTAATAGTTTATAATTATAAGACTACTTAACTACTTATATAACTGTACAAAATAATTAAATTATTTATAAAAAATATAATCCTATATATAGTTAAATTATAATATACTAATTAATAATTTTTATTTCTATAGCACTACTATTACTAGTTTCTTAAAATTTTAAACTAAGGGCCTATATATATTTAACTCTAATATATAGGTATAATAATTTATTTTATTTTAATATAGATTTTAACTTAAAGGCGTTTATCTATAATTTAATAAATAGTAGCTTTATAATAATATTTAATTAAATAACTATTAAAATTAATTATTTAAAACTATAGTTTTTTTTTTATACTAAGTAGTATTACTATTAGGACGAGATTATTAGTAAAGTAAAACTAATTTATTTTATAATAGTTTAAACGTAGCTTATACTTTTTATTAGTAAATAAATAATTTAATACTTACTAAATTCTGCTTTAGTATAATAATAAGAGCTAATATTAAAAAATTAAAATATAATATTACTATATACGCTTAGCTATTATAAGCTTATTGTTTTTATAGTAATTTTTTTAGTACCTCTAGCCTTAAATTTTAAATAACTAAAATATTAATAGGTTATACTTTTATAGTTTATATTTATACTAAAAATTAAAATTAAAAGAACTTAAACTTTTTTACTTTATTAGAAATTTCTATTCTCTATAAATCTTTTTTATAATATTTATATTATAGGTTAATAAATATACTATTTTAGTTAAACTTTTTACTTAATAATATTTTTAACTTAAATTAGTTTATAGAGGACTTTTATATAAAAAGTTAAGTAGTAAGACCTAGCTCCGCTTTATTAAATAAATAAAAAAATAATAAGAGTAGTAATATTATACTAGCGCTAAAACTATTATTTATTTTATACTCTTTATATTTTTTTATAATATTAAACTAGAGTTAAGTTTAATAGAATCTTTTTTTCTTATTAATTTAGTTAAGTTTATTCTCTTAGCTATAGTTTTGCTAAATTGTAAATAGAAATAGTAAAAATTTTATTAATTTATTTATACGCGTTACTAATTAAATATTAAAATATTTAGTTACCTTAAAAGCTTATTTACTTTATAGCCTTTTAGCTATAGACTAAATTATATTTTAAATTTATAAGGGTATACTACTAAGAGTAGTCTAGTTATAAACTTATTACTATTTAATTATTAAACTATATATATAGACACTTATAAGCCTTTAGTACTTAGCTATAAATTATTTATTATTATATTTTTTATACGTTTACTATATTTAAAATTATTACTTTAGTACTATACTTTACCTTTTAGTAAGTTATAGTAATAAAAGACTTTAAAAAGTTTTTATAATTTAATAGTATTATAAAACTAGTATAAAGCTATTAAACTTTACTAAAAAAAACTTTTTATATTTCTTTTTATAACTCTTATAGGGTATCTTTTTTTTTTTTAAATTATACTTACTTTTACTATTTATTTATACTTAGTTAAATTTTTTTAGTTTAATATTTAAGGTACTAAGTAAATATTATATTATATTAATACTACTTTTTAGCTATTATAATACTATATTTTAATTAGATAATTAGATTTCTTTTATTTATATTAGTTTTAAATTAATTATTAAGTATACACTAGATAGCTAAAGTCTACTAAAAGTATTTATTATTTAGTACTATATAGCGCCTATTTTATAACTAGTACTAAACTATACTAAAGGCTTTTTTTTAAAATCTAATATACCTAATTTTTAAAACTAATATTTTTTTAAAATTATAAATCCATTTTACTAACTTTTTTTATTTATATTATTTTATTAACTAGAGGTTATTCACCTTAGAAACCTATTATAGTTATAAATATAATTTAGTATAAAAATTATTTTTTTAAGTAAATTTTTAAAAACTATTAGGGGTATACTAAATACTATAAAAATATAGTATTCTTTTAATTATTAAATTTTATTTTTATATAAACTAATTTTAAAGTAATAAACTAAAAAAAAAAAACATATTTTTAAAACTTTTAATATAATTTTTATTTATAGTTGTATTATTATAAATAATCTATATCTAAATACTAAAATATTAATTAGTTTTACTTTTAGAGACGGGGCGTAATTACCTATATTAAAATAAAATTATTTAATTTTTAAAAATTAATTAATTTATATTTAACTACTATTTATATAAAACCTTTCTCTACTTTATTTCTTAAAATCTTTATATAAATCTTTATTACTATTACTAAAATTTATACTAGAGGCTATTTAATATAGAGTTATTTTTAAAATTTTTTTATAAACTTTTCCGCCTATCTATTTACTAAAGTATAATATCTGCTCTAGTAATAAAGTATAAATAGTATATTTAAATACTATTTATTTTTAGAGTTAATTTATTTAGTAAGCAAGTTATTATAAACTTTTTAGTAGATTTTAACTTTTATAACTATTATTTTACTATCTAAATTAACTAATACCTTATATAGTATTAAATAAATATATATTTTAGTATTTTACTTTTATATTTATTTTATTTTATATTATTAATTCTATTTACTAAAAATAGTCTACTAGTAATAATATATTTAAATATTTATATTTAATTAAGTAATAAAGACATTTTATATATTTAAAGTTTAAAAATAGATAAAGGTTATTTTAACTTATATATTTTAAGTATTTACTATATTTTATAAAACTAAAAATACTACTACTATTTTAAAAAAAATTTAGTAGGAACTAGCTACTAAATAGTTTAATTAGTTTTTTACTTTTATACTTAAATTTAATAATTAAATTATATATTAAAACTATTATAAGTTTTTATAAAAAAATTTTTTAGTTTTACTTAATTTAAATATAATTTACTATTTTTTAGATTTTAATAATTAAACTCTTACTTAAATTTATCTAAAAATATTAGAATTAATTAATAGTACGCCCTTAAGGGGGTTTTTACTTTTATTTACTTTTATTACGCGCCTAGGCTTAATACTTAAATACTTATATAAATATTAAACTTTTTAGTCTATATTTCAAAAAAGGCTATTTATAGCTATTACGCTAGTATTTTAGTAAAATATATAAATTTTAATTTAAGCTAGCTATATTATATTTTCCCTATAAAGTTACCCCTAAAAAAGTAATATATAATAAAGGTCTTTATTTAATTACTTAAACTAATACTAGCTTACTTATAAAAGCGTATTTTAAATAAAAAGTTTAAGTAAGTAACTATTAGTAAGTCTAGCTATAAGTATTTCTTTTTTCATAATTTTACGTACTATTTAATTCTTTTTTTTATATATTTTTTATTTTTTAATTACTCTACTTATAAACTATTAGTTTTAAGCTAGTATTTAATTTTAAAAAAAATTTATTTTTTATTTAGAACTATATTTTTAAATAACTTAACTTATTAAAAAAGTTTTATATTATAAAGATAAGTGCCTAGATATAAGATTTTTACTCTTTATAATATTTTATTTTAAAAAATTTAAACTACTACTAATACTAAAGTATTTTTTATAAATTATAACTTAAACTCCTAAAAAAGGGCTAGATTTTAAATTTAAGCTATAGCCGTTTTATTTATTATTGCTAAAACTATTACTATTATATTCTTTTTTTTAATTTATTAATATACTTAAGTTTAATAGGTATTTCTACCTAATTAAAAATTAAAAATAGTAAATTTATTCTTTAATTAAGATAGGCCGTAATACTTTAAAAAGCGTAATATACTATATAAGAAAAGGTAAATAACTATTATTAATAAATTTAGGGTAAGTCTACGTACTAAAATAAAATAAATACTTAATACTAAGTAAAATTTAAGCGTATAAATAATACTTAAATAGGTATACTTTATAAAATACTAAAGAGCGTAATATATATATAAAAATATAATAATTTACTAAATTTTATAGTTTATATTACTTATTATATTTTACTATATTCTTTATTAAAACTAAAATTAAAAAATTTATTATTAAAACTTATAATAATTATCTATATCTAAACTAGTAATACTTAAATATAAAAAGAGTATTTAATAATTTTAAGAATAGATTACTTTACTAAAGGAGAATAAGAGGTACTTATAAAATAAAAAATTTAAATATAGGTATATAAAAGAGTTATATAAAACTTTATACTACTAAGACTTACTTTTATATAACTAAAGCTTAACTAAAAAATAAAACTAAATATAGTAGATTATAGGGCCCTAAAAGCTATAGTCTTATTTACTAAAATATAATATATTCAGAAGCTAGCTATTTATAAGTAAATTAGTTTTAAAAAATCTAAAGAGTACTTCTTAACCTATTATAAAATAATTAATTACTTTTTCTAAAATTATAGACTTTTTATAATTAATAATTTTTTTATAAGTTTACTTATAAAATAGTTTCTCACTTATAAGGGCCTTTTTCTTTAGTTAAACTATATTTTAAATAAGTGTAAAGACTTACCTATTTTTATTTAGTTTTTAAACCTATTCTATAACTACATAGCTTTAGGGGCTTAGTTATAAATTATTATATATATATTTTACTATTTATATACTTGAAAAATTAGTCTACCTATTATTACTTTTTATATAGTAGCTTAGAAGAGATATACTTTATAAATTTTTTATAATTTAAAAGTATTATTATATAGTATAGTTTTATACTAAATAATTTATAAAATTTATAGTAGCTACTATAGACTAGTATAAAATTTTATTTTTAAAAGTTATATTTTATAATTATTATTTTTAGCTATATTTTAAAACTTTCGCTTATTAAATAAAAAAATTTTAAATTTATTATAATATTTACTTCTTTTAAATAACTAAGTTTAACTAACTGTTTAGCTTAAAGTAATTATTACTAACCTCTTTAAGCTAGTCTAAAGGCCTTACTGAGCTATTTAATTAATAGTAGTAATAGGCGGTATATATAAAAAATAAAAATATTATTAATATATACTAATAATATATACTTACTAGATATTTTATATTAAATAGTAATAATTATAATACTCTATATTTATTATAATAGAGTTTAATAAAATTATTTAAACTTTCTAATTAAAAAAAAAATTTATTAGTTCTCTTAGTATAGTATATATATACTCTAACGTATTAAAGAGTATTATAATAGTTTAACCTAAAATATATTTTATTTTATATTTTACTACCCCTAAAGGGATCTATTAGTTTTAGTTATTTATTTTTAACTAATAGGTAAGTTTGTTTATAGTTTATTATATACTTTAAAGAAGTTAAAAAAAATGTACTAATACCCTAAAATATATTATAATAATTAAATAGTTACACTAGTTTCGTTTAAAATTATTATTTTTTATAGCTTATAGTATTCTTTAAATTAGATTATTTTATTAAAATAAACTAGAGCTTTTATACTAAATAATAAAATTTTTAACTAGCTATCTACTATTATAGGCTTATAAATTTTAATTTATTATTTTTAGAGGTATAAACTCTCTAAAACGTTTTAATTTAATATTATTTTAAACTTTTATTAGCTTAAGCTAATAGTTTTTTTAAAAAGTTAATAATTAACTAAAACTAGTTTAATTATTTAGTAGGTTAAGGTTTTATTTATTATTATAATTAAGTAAATAAGTTATTTTAGAAACTAAAAATAGCTATATACTATTATTTAAAAAATTAAAAAAGAGCTCTTAATCTATAAATTTTTATTTTATTTAAACTTAATAAGTTTTTTTATATTAAATTAATTTAAGTTATAGGTTTATTATTTTTAATTAGTATTATTTTGTTATTTTTTTAAATTAGGTATAAATTTTATTTTAAGCTAGTTTAAAACTAATTTATATCTATTAAGTTTTTAAACCTATTTTATAGCTAATACTTTAGGGACTTAACTATAAATTATAATATATATATTTTACTATTTTTATTTTTAAGAAATTAGTTTAGCTATTACTACTTTTTATATAGTAGTTTAGAGAAGAATATTTTATAATATTTTTATAATTTAAGCGTATTACTACTTCTAAAAAGATAACTAGTATTTTTTTATAATAATTATTTATTTTTATAAACTGCTATTAACCGTAGAGCTATAAGCTTTTTAATATCTAGTAATATTTTTTTATTAATCTTTTTTAATTTTAGTTTTATAACTATACTTTCTTTAATATTTAAATATTTTAATTTTTTATAAAATACTAAGCGGGTTACAATAAAAATACTACTTAATTTTTAATTAATATAATTTATAATTAAAATAATAATAGTATATATTTCTTTTTAATTTCTTAGCCTTTATTTATAAATTAATAAAAATATTTATAGTAAATATTTTTATAGTAGTTAGTTTTTAATAAATTTAAAAATCTTATTTTTAATAATTAAATACTAATACCTTTAACTATTTTTATTAATTATTATAATAGTTCTAAAAACGAATATAATAAAATTATATATTTTATTTTATTATTTTATACTACTATATTTAAATTAAAATATACTATAAATATTTTAATTTTTTTTAAATAAAAGTTCTAGCTTTTAATATATTTAGTAAAGTGTATATAGTTTTTTATAAAAAAAAACCTAACTAAATAAATATATATAATAAAATTAACTTATTAGCTAAACTAAATATTTAACTATAAGTTTTTTAACTATAATAATTTTAATATATATTATTAAAACTAAAATTACTATATCTACTAATACTAGACTTACCCTTTAATTATTCCTTATTAAGAGTTTTAAATTATATTTATATTAATTATAAAATTTAAAAAAGATTTATATTAGTATTTATTATTACTATTTTTATAATATTATAAATAAATAATTTACATACCTACTACTTTTTTTAAATATAGTAACTATTTTTTAGAGTCTTTTTTTAAAATTAAATTTTAATTATTTATTATTTATAAAAATTATTATAAACTATCACCTTACTATTAAAAATTAATAGAGTAGAAATTTAAATAAACTATTACTAGTATAAAGTTATATAATTTAAAAATTATTAAAATAACTATACTCTGCTTATACGGAGTAATAGTCGTCTATAATATTATAAAAAATAAGAAATAGTATAAAATAACAAATAATAATAGTTATGCCTTAATTAATAATAATATCCCTCTCTACTATTTATATAATAGCTAGATAGGGACTTTATACGCTAGTGTAGATTATATAATTATATAACTATAGTTATATAATCTATATACTCCGTATTACTAGTAAATTTATTTAGATTAACTACTCTATATATACTAGTAACTCTTTTTTTTGTAGTAATATTATATAAATACTCTTTTTTTTATACAAGTGTTTCTCTATCTTAATATATTCTTATATAACTAAATTATAGTCTGTTATTCGCGCGTTATATAATAATAAAAAGTAAAATAATATAGTATACTACTACTTGTTAATTAAAATTACAGTAAACTAAAATAAAGAGTTAATAACTTTATATATTACGCGAAAGTAAAGAGTAAAATTATAGTAAATAAAAGTAAGACGTTATTATATAATAATTAAGGAGGGCCGGTCTAAAGTTATATAAAATAGTAATATATAAAAAAAAGCTTTTTCTTTTTATAATATTTCTTTTTTTTTTAATTTTACCTATTATTATCTCCGTACGTAGTTTTAAATATTTTTTTTTTTTAACTTCTTAACTATCTTTTTTTATATAGAGTTAAGCTTTAATAAAATTTTTAAAATAGCTCTAGTTCCGTATAGATAGTAGTAGTAGCTATAATAATTATAATAAGTTATAATTATACCCGGCTTTACCCTTATATAGGCTTTTATATCTAGTAACTAAATTTAAGTTATTATTTTACTAGAACAGCTACTAATAGGGTATTCTTATTAACTTTTTATATTAATATATATATATATCCCTATATAATTCTTTCCGTATAGTAATATTTTATAAAATAATAAGCGCGTAGTATACTAGTTACTTTTATATAATATAAATATTATCCTGTTTAGTAATACTAACTTAAGTTTTTTTATTATAAAAATTATTTACTATAAAAGCTATTTTTATATACTTCTTATACAGTTGCGTAAAATACTAAAAGTATAATTATATATATAAAGGTATAATAATAATACTAAACTTTTACTCTTTATAAAGTATTATACGTTAGCGGGATACTAAAGTAATATATATAAATTTTATATATAGTAGTTACGCGGAGCCCGGTATAAGTATTATAGTTAAATTTTTTTTATTTTTTTTTTTATTTTTTTTTTATTTTTTTTAAGTACAATATTTTAAAAAATTTTCTTTTAACCTTCGTGCAATAAAGTAAAAGAATATAATATATAAAAAAAAAACTATACTAAAAAGTAATTTATGCAATAGGGGATATCTAATTTAAAGTATAAAAAACGTATAGAATACTTTATTAAGTCTCTTATATAGGCTCTAGTCTATATCCCTTTACTTTATATAAAATTTTATAATAACGTAGCTAATATACGTATTAAGTTATTTAGTAGATAAGTTATTTAAAATATCTAAATCCTTTATTTAGTATTATAACTCGGTTTAGTCTTTAAACACTTATATAAAAATATTATATCCTTAGATATATTGCTCTTATAATAAATCTAGATCTATCTCTATTATACCCTTCTTACCTTTTTTTATAAAGAAAACTTCTTTTAATACTATTATATTATCCGGTTTATATAATATATAATTAATTATATAGTTCTAGCTTACAGTACTAGTATATTTATATAAAATAGTTTAGTTTTAAAAAGAATTATCTTTATTTTTTATACGGATAAGGGTTTAATAAAATATATAATTTAATATACTGTCTTCTATTTATAGATATAAAGAAAAGTTGCGTAATATATAAAAGTATTTTTATATAGTATAGATTTAATAATACTTTAACCTCTCTATACGCCCTTGCTAATTTATTATAAATAAATAAATCTAATTAACTACTAGTAATAGAGTAGTTAAATAAATTAATTAATCTAATCGTATAGTAGATAAAGAAATCTAATTAACTACTAATAATAAGTAGTTAAACGAATTAATTAACTAACTACTAATTAGTATTAAAATAACTATACTTTATTTATATAGAGTAATAGTCGTCTGTAATATTATAAAAAATAAAAAATAGTATAAAATAATAAATAATAATAGTTATGCCTTAATTTATAATAATATTCCTTTCTACTATTTATATAATAGCTAAATAGGGGCTCTATACGCTAGTATAAATTATATAATTATATAACTATAGCTATATAATCTGTACGCTCCGCATTACTAGTAAATCTATTTAGGTTAACTACTCTATATATAAAAATTATAATTAAATATTAAGTAGCCCTAGAGGGTATTAGTTTTTTATTTAATAAATACGTCCCTTTTAAAATTAGGATTTTTAGTATATATTAGCTCTAAAATTAATATAATTATTTAAGTAGAAAGATATTATTAAATAAATAATAACTAATTTAATAATCTATTTATAATATTATAGTATAATTACTTATACTAAAATATATATAGTATAATTTTTAAAATAAATATATAACTACTAGAAAAATTAATTAAATAACTATTCTATACTAATACTAAAATAAAGGGGTACCCCCC
Source organism: Pleoardoris graminearum (assembly GCA_030770415.1). Lineage (NCBI taxonomy): Eukaryota > Fungi > Ascomycota > Dothideomycetes > Pleosporales > Didymosphaeriaceae > Pleoardoris > Pleoardoris graminearum. Next base: position 58,457 of record JASEKS010000157.1, read on the forward strand.
TAAAAAAAAATAGATATATGTATTATTATATAGGCTAAATAATAATAAATTATATTTAAATTATAAGTGCTAAAGGCTTTAAAGAAGTCTTAGTACTATATAATTAATTTAATTATTTTTATTAAATTTCTTAAAGAATAGTGTATAGTAAAAAATATTAAGTATAATAATTATTAATTTTTACTATATATATATCCCCTAAGAGAAAAAAGCCTATAATAGATTAAGCCTTTTTATAAATTATTATTTATTAAGACTTATACCTAAACGCCTATTAATAAATAGTAATAAAACTAATAATTTATAAATACTTAAATATTATCCACTACTATAAAAATAGTAGAGTTTTAAATTTTTTTTTTAAAATTTAGTATAGCTAGCGTAAGTACTAATTACTTACTAATATAAGTATTAATCTATTTAGTTAAAAGGCTAAAAATATACTAAAATTTTTAATAACTAGCTAACTAGAGTTAATATAACTAGTAGCTATTAAAGATACTAATTTTACTTAAAAAGATCTAGGGCCTTTAAAATTAATTAATACATATTAGCTTTTTTTTTATAAAAAGTAGAAATACTATTTAATATATACTAAAATAGTATATAGTAAAGCGCTTAAACAAAATCTAAATAATTATTTTTTTATATAAGAAAACGTGGAGCCCTATATAGGGTTATAAAAATAGTTTATTACTAATACTATATATAGTTTATATAGCTAAGTATAGTATAGAGGTATTAAAAATTAGTATATATAATATTATATATAAACCTATAATAAATATATAAAATAGGCTATATTTTATATATAGCTTATAGTATAGAGTATAGTACCATTAAAAACTAAATAAAAATATTTATTTTAAACTAACTTATATTATAAAAATAAATTATTATATAATAATTTATTACTATTAAATAAACCTATAATAGTTATATATAATAAACTATATTTTATAAACAGCTTATAGAATAGGCTATATAAAGTATTATATAATTGAAAACTAATAAGAAATATTAATTTTTAGCTAACTTATATTATAATAATAAATTTTTATATAATAATTAGTGGTTGATAAATAAAAGTATAATAACTATACAAAATAAACTATTTTTTAATTTTAGGCTATTCTATTAGGTTTTATAGCCTACGTTATAACTAAAAAGTAGGCTAAAAGAACTAGATTTTACTTATTTATATTATAATATAAAATGGTGCGCACTAAAAAGTATTATTAAATAAAACTATAGTAGCTATATATAATAAAATATATTATATATATAACTTATCGTATAGGCTCTATAAAGTATATTATTATTAAAAACTAATTAAAAATATTAACTTCTAGCTAACTTTTTTAGGGTATAAAAATAGGGAACCCTAAATTTATACCCTAGATAAAATAATAATAATTATATATAGTAGGTTATATTTTATATATAGCTTAATTTATGGATAATATAATATATAAAATAATTAAAAACTAGTTACTAATATTTATTCTTAGCCTAGTTATATTATAATAATAATTTATTATATAATAATTTATTATTACTAAATAAAACTATAGTAGCTATATAAAGTAGACTAATTCTTAATTATAGACTACTATATAGGTCTTATAGCCTATATTATAACTAAAAGGTAGTCTAAAAGGACTAGATTTAACTAATTTATATTATAATAATAAATTATTATATAATAAATTATTAATACTAAATAAAACTATAATAGCTATATAAACTAAACTATTTTATAATTTTAGGCTACTCTATAGGGTCTATAGCCTACGTTATAGCCAAAAAGCAATTTAAAATAGTATAATTTATCTAATTTATATTATAATAATAAAGTATTATATAATAATTTATTATTACTAAATAAAATTATACAAGTTATATATAATAAGCTATATCTTATATATAGCTTATAGTATAGACAATATAAAATATATTATAATTAAAAACTAAGTTAAAAAATTTATTTTTAGTTAATTTATATTATAATGATAAATTACTATATAATAATTTATTATTATAAAATAATATTATAGTAACTATATATAATTAACTATATTTATATATACTTTATAGTATATCGTATAGAAAGTATAGGATTATTAAAATTTAGATAAGAATATTAATTTTTAGCTATTTTATATTATAATAATAAATTATTATATATTAATTAATTATTACTAAATAAAAGTATAATAACTATAATAACTAAACTATTTTATAATTTTAGACTAGTCTACAGACACTATAGCCTACGTTATAATAAAAAAGTAGTTTAAAAGAGTAAGATTTAGCTAACTTATATTATAATAATAAATTATTACGTAATAATTTATTATTACTATAGAAAAGTATAATAGCTATATAAAATAGGGTATCTTATAATTTTAATCTACTCTATAGGCTTTATAGACTACATTATGACCGAAAAGCAGTTTAAAAGAATAGAATTTAGTTTAGTTATATTATAATAATAAATTATTATATAATAATTTATTATTGCTAAATAAAAGTATAATAACTATATAGAGTAGCCTATTTTTTAATTTTAGACTACTCTATAGGCTCTATAGCCTACGGTATAATAAAAAAGTAGTTTAAAAAAAATAAAATTTAGCTAACTTGTATTATAATAAGAAATAAGTATATAATAATTTTTTATTACTAAATAAAACTATAGTAGCTATATATATTATACTATATATTATATATAACTTACTGTATAGGGTATATAGAGTAGAGTACTATTAAAATTTAGTTAATAATATTAATTTTTAGCTATTTTATATTATAATAATAATTTATTACGTAATAATTTATTATTACTAAATAAAAGTATAATAACTATATAAAGTAAACTACCTTTTAATTTTAGACTACTCTATAGGCCTTATAGCCTACGTTATAATTAAAAAGTAGATTAAAAGGGTAGAATTTAGTTAACTTATATTACGGGGGGGTGATATTAGGAAAGAGTAATTAAAATAGTTACCTTTTTTAAAATAATATAACTTTTTAGTTATAAGGCCTAAAAATACGACAATAATACTATTTTAAAGAGAAAGACTAGTAGATTCTATTTACCCTGTGAGACGCTGCTTACGAAGGGGTTTAGGGGTAAAAAATATTAGTAAATATAGATAATTTTTAAGACCCTACTTTAGGCTATTATAACTTTTTATATAAGGTGTAAAATTTGCTTAGTTTTTTATATATAATAATAGATACTAAGTTATATTAGTATATTAAATATTCTTATATATTTATATATTAATTATATAATTATTTATAAAAGTTACTTTTTCACATTTTTAATAATAAACTAGTAAATAATATATTACTAGTATTTAGTATAATAGCCTTTAGCTTTTATAACTGCCTTATAACGGTTAGGAAATAATAAAATATAATTATTAATAGCTTTTTAAGGTATTTTATTATACTTCTTATTAGTAGCTTTTTTAAAGGCGTTTATACTATTTAAACTATTTCCTATACCTAAATTAGCCTTTTTATTTTTAATTAGTCCTGATTTTAATAAACCCTATATATTTTCTATAGAGGCTAAATTAGGACTATAGGCTAGGTAAGAAAATAGTTTAATTTTATTATTTTTAAATTAAGTTAAAATTACTATAGTTTTATAAATAGGAACGTTATTTTCTTAAAAATACTAGCCTAAATTAATATTAATATAAAGATTATAATTATAATATAATATAATAATATATATATATATATATTATTATATTAATAAAAAAAGGAGTAAAGAAATTGTATAGAACTTACCGCTTTTTATACTTAGTTTAACCTTAGGTATAAGGACTTTATTTATATAGTCCGTACTAGTATATAAAGTAGAAGAATTAGGTGTTTTAATAAATACTAAATTACTTCTACCTTCTACCTAAATTGCATCCTAAACTTATAGGGTAATATTATAGCCTATAAAATAATTAATATAAATAATATTAAAAAACTAAAACCATAGCTTAGAAATAGATAAAAGGTTATATAATTTAAAATTTTAAAAAGTTAAAATAACTTACTTCGTAATGAGCTAATAGCCAGTTCTCTTCTAACTCTATTATTATTCCTTTTTCTATAGTATTCTCTTTTAGCTTAACCCCTTTATATTACTGACTTATTAGAAAATATTATTTTATTTAATTTTATATTTTTTATATTTTTTAATTATTCTTTAGCCTATTTTTATCTTTTTTTTTAGCATTTTCTTTATTTATTATTAGTTTTTTTTTACTTATATTAATAGAGTAACCCTTCTCTTTTAAAGTCCTTTATAACTGTCTTTTTATAATATTTAGACTATTTTCTATTAATAGTCTTTTATTTTCTTTTTTAGGACTTTTAGTTAAGTCTCTATTAATAACTCTTTTATCTCTTTTAGTTAACTTTTTTATACACCCTATATAAACTTTTTTTATATTATAATTATAATTATTTTTATTTTTAATACGTTGTATAGTATTATAAATACTCTTTTCTAAATTTTATAGGGTAGTAGTAATTAAAAAAGGAGAAGTATTTACTTTTAAAAGTAAATTTACTTTATATTTAAGTTTTGAGAATTGTGGCTCTACTTTAAGAAAATAGAAGTTTAAGTTCATAAAAGGTAAAAGATATTATAATATACTATAATATTACTAATATATCACGTAATTATTAATCATATAAGGCTTAGCACTATTTTTATAATTAATATAATTTTATTAATAGATTACTAATATACTTTAAAAAATTAGTCACGTAACCTAGACCAGGCCTAAAATAGTATAGTTAAAATTTTAGTTAAATATATTTACTAACTAAAAAGTTATAGGAACCTAAAGAAGGGGTTAAAAAATTAATTATATTTAGGTAATTTTAATTTATTATAGGTAATAAATATAACGTAACTAACATCCAAATATAGATTTCTATTATTGTCTCTTTAAAACGGTATAATTGGCGTATTTTTAGTCTTAGTAATTAATTTTATATTAATTTTTAAAAAAGATAACTTTTTAGATTACTCTTTTCCAATGTCACACCCCTATATAATAATAAATTATTACGTAACGATTTATTATTACTAAATAAAACTATAGTACCTATATAAAATAAACTACTTTATAATTTTAGGTTATTCTATAGGCCCTATAAGCTATATTATAATTAATATACAGCTTACTAGAGCGAGACTTTACTAATTTTTATTATAATAATAAAATATTACATAATAATTTATTATTACTAAATAAAAGTATAATAACTATATAAAGTAGGCTACTTTTTAATTTTAACCTACTCTATAGGCTCTATAGCCTACGTCATAACTAAAAAGCAGCTTAAAAGAGTAAGATTTAGCTAAGTTATATTATAATAATAATTTATTATATAATAATTTATTATTATTAAATAAAATTATAATAGCTATATAAAATAGGCTATTTGATAATTTTAAACTACTCTATAGACTCTATAGACAACGTTATGATCTAAAAGTAGCTTAAAAGAGTAGTATTTAGTCTAGTTATATTATAATAATAATTTATTATATAATAATTTATTATTATTAAATAAAAGTATAATAACTATATAAAGTAGACTATCTTTTAATTTTAGACTACCCTATAGGCTCTATAGCCTACGTTATAATAAAAAAGTAGCTTAAAAGAGTAAAATTTAGTTAACTTATATTATAATAATAATTTATTACGTAATAATTTATTATTACTAAATAAAACTATAGTAATAATATATAATAGGCTATATTTTATATATAACTTATAGTATAGACTATATAAAATATATTATAGTTAATAACTAGATAAAACTATTTATTTTTAGCTAACTTATATTATAATTATAAATTATTATATAATAATTTATTATTATTAAATAAAATTATAATAACTATATATAATAAACTCTATTTTATATATAGCTTATAGTATCGCGTATATAAAGTATAGTACTATTAAAATTTAGTTAATAATATTAATTTTAAGCTATTTTATATTATAATAATAAATTATTACGTAACGATTTATTATTATTAAATAAAAATATAATAATTATATAAACTAGGCTATCTTATAATTTTAGATTACCCTATAGGCTCTATAGCCCATATTATAACTAAAAAGTAGTTTAAAAGAGTAAAATATAATTAACCTATATTATAATAATAATATATTATATAATAATTTATTTTTACTAAATATAACTATAGTAGCTATATATAATAGGCTATATCTTATATATAACCTATAGTATAGACTATATAAAATGTATTATAATTAAAAACTAGTTAAATATATTAAGAATTAGCTAATTTATATTATAATAATAAATTACTACGTAATAATTTATGGTTACTAAATAAAATTATAATAGTAATATATAATAAACTATATTTTATATATATTATAGTATAGCATATATATAATATAGTAATATTAAAATTTAATTAATAATATTAATTTTTTAGTATTTTATATTATAATAATAAATTATTATATAATAATTTATTATTACTAAATAAAAGTATAATAAGTTATTTATATAAAGTAGACTATATATTAATTTTAAACTACGTTATAAACTGTATAGCCTATAATATAACTAAATAGTAATTTAAAAGAGTGGAATTTAGTTTAATTATATTATAATAATAAATTATTATATAATAATTTATTATTAGTAAATAAAATTAGAGTAACTAAATATAATAGGCCAATATTTTATATATAATTTATAGTAATAGTCTATATACTTTTTATACTCTTTTTTTACTTTTAGTAACTAGTCTAGTAGACTATAATATTTTTTAAATATAAGTTTTTAATTAAGTTACTAGTAGACTTATACTTAGTAACTTATAACTATAAAATTATTTAATTATTTATATAATCTAGCTAGATAACTTAATTATTTATAAAGGATTTAGTCTTACGAATAATTAATTTATAATATACTAATTAATAATTTTTATTTTTTTAAAATTACTATTACTAGTCTACTATAATTTTAGACTAAGGGTTTATTTATATTTATCTTTAATAAATAAATATAATAATTTACTTTATTTTAGTATATATTATAACTTAAAAATATTTTATTATAATTTAATAAATAGTAGTTTTATAGTAATATTTAATTAAATAATTATAAAAACTAATTATTTAAAATTATAGTTTTTTTTATACTAAGCGGTATTACTATTAAAGTAAAATTATTAGTAAAGTAAAACTTATTTATTTTATAATAATTTAAATCTAGCTTATATTTTCTATTAGTAGGTAAATAATTTAACGCTTACTAAATTTTATTTTAGTATAATTAAAAACCTAATATTAAAAAATTAAAACATAATATTATTATAAATATTTAATTAATATAAGTTAGTTATTTTTATCGTAACTTTTTTGGTACTTTTAGTTTTAAATTTTAAAAAACTAAAAAATTAATAGCCTATACTTTTACAATTTATATTTATACTAAAAATTAAAATTTAGATAATATTTACTTTTTTACTTTATTAGAGATTTTTATTTTTTATAAATTTTTTTTAGAATACCTATATTATAGTTTAATAAATATACTACTTTAACTAAACTCTTTATCTAATAATATCTTTAACTTAAATTAGTTTATAGAGAACTTTTATACTAAAAGTAAAATAGTAAAACTTAACTTTACTTTATTAAATAAGTAAAAAGATAATAAAAGTAACAGTATTTTACTAGTACTAAAACTTTTATTTATTTTATACCTTTCATATCTTCTTATAATATTAAATTAGAGTTAATCTTAATAAAATCTTTTTTTTATTAATTTAATTAAGTGTAGTTTTTTAGCTATAGTTTTACTAATTAGTAAATAAAAATAGTAGAAATTGTATTAATTTATTTATATACGTTACTAATTAGATAATAATATATTTAGTTATTTTAAAAACTTATTTACTTTACAGCCTTTTAGCTATAGATTAAATTATATTTTAAATTTATAGAGGTATAATACTAAAAGTAGTTTAGCTATAAATCTATTACTATTTAATTATTAAACTATATATATAAACCCTTATAAGCCTTTAGCGCTTAACTATAAATTATTTATTATTATATTTTTTATACTTTTATTATATTTAAAATTATTATTTTAATACTATACTCCGCCTTTTAGTAAATTATACTAATAAAAGGCTTTAGAAGGTTTTTATAATTTAATAGTATTATAAGGCTAGTATAAACCTATTAGGCCCTATTAAAAAAACTCTTTATATTTTCTTTTATAACTCTTATAAAGTAGCTTTTTTTTAAATTTATATTATAGTTACTCCTACTATTTATCTATAGTTAGTTAAATTTTTTTACTTTAATATTTAAGGTACTAAATAAAAATTATATTATATTAATACTATTTTTTAGCTATAATAATACTATATTTTAATTAAATAGTTAAATTTTTTTATTTATACTAGTTTTAAATTAGTTATTAAGCGTATACTAAATAGTTAAAATTTATTAAAAATATTTACTATTTAGTACTATAAGGCGTTTATTTTATCGCTAGTATTAAACTATACTAAAAAAATTTTTTTAAGGTTTACTATACCTAACTTTTAAAACTAATTTTTTTTTTAAAATTATAGATTTATTTTACTAACTTCTCTTATCTATATTATTTTATTAATTAGAAACTATTTATTTTAAAAACCTACTATAACTATAACTATAATTTAGTATAAAAACTATTTTTTTAAATAAATTATTAAAGCCTATTAAAAGTATAGTAAATATTATAAAAGTATAGTATTCGTTTAACTATTAAATTTTAGCTTTAAATAAACTAATTTTAGAGTAATAAACTATTAAAAAAATTTTTTTTTTAGAGCTTTTATTAATGTTTTTACTTTAAGTTATATTACTATAAAGAATCTATATTTAAATACTAAAATATTAATTAGTTTTTCTTTTAAAAATAGAGTACGAGCGCCTATATTAAAAAAAAATTATTATATTTTTAAAAATTAATTAATCTATATCTATTTACTATTTATATAAAATCTTTTTTTATTTCAGTTTTTAAAGTTTTTATGTAAGTATTTACTACTACTACTAAAATTTATACTCGAGGCTATTTAATCCAGAATTACTTTTACGACTTTTTTATAAACTTTTACGCTTATTTATTTACTAGAGTATAATATTTATTTTAAAAGTAGGGTATAAATAATACGCTTAAGCGCTATTTATTTATAGGACTAGTTTATTTAATAGGTAAGTTATTATATACTTTTTAGTAAATTTTAATATTTATAACTACTATTCTACTATTTAAATAAACTAATACCCTTTATAGTATTTAATAAGTATATATTTTAGTATTTTAATTTTATATTTAGTTTATTCTATATTACTAGTTGTATTTACTAAAAATAGTCTACTAGTAAAAATGTATATAAATATTTATATTTAATTAGGTAATAAAGACTTTTTATATATTTAAAGTTTAAAAATAGGTAAAAGCTATTTTACTTTCTATACCTTTAATTATTTACTTTACCTTATAAAACTAAACACGTTACTATTATTTTAAAAAAAATTTTTATAGAAACTAGCTACTAAATAGTTTAATTAATCTTTTACCCCTATACCTAAATTTAATAATTAATTTATATATTGAAACTACTATAAGTCTCTACTAGAGTTTCTTTTAGCTTTTCTCTATTTAAATATAATTTATTATTTTTTAGGTCCTAATAGTTATACTTTTACTTAAATCTATTTAAAAATATTAAAATTAGTTAATAGTACGCCTTTAAAAGAGGTTTTATTTTATTTACTTTTATTACGCGTCTAGATTTAATATCTAAATACTTATATAAATATTAAACTTTTTAGTTTATATTTTAAAATACTCTACTTATAGCTTTAATACTAGTATTTTAATAAAATATATAAAAATTAATTTAGAATAGCTATATTACGTCCTTTTTATAAGACTACTACTAAAAAGGTAATATATAATAGAGGCCTTCATTTAATTATTTAAATTAATACTAGCCTATCTATAAAAGAGTATTTTAAATAAAAAGCGTAAGTAAGTAATTATAAATAAGTCTAGTTATAAGCGCTTTTTTTTTAATAATTTTATACACTATTTAACTGTTTTTTTAAAATACTTTTTGTTTTTTAATTACTTTACTTATACGCTATTAGTCTCTAGCCGGTATTTAGTTTTAAAAAAAATTTATCTCTTATTTAGATTTATATTTTTAAAGAATTTAACTTATTAAAGAATATTTATATAGTAAAAATAAATATTTATATATAAAATTTTTTACCCTCTATAATAGTTTATTTTAAGAAATTTAAACTATTATTAAGACTAAAGTATTTTTTATAAATTATAATTTAGACCCCTAAAAGAGGGCTAAATTTTAAATTTATATTATAACTACTTTACTTATTATTACTAAAATTATTATTATAACTTTGCTTTTCTTTACTTATTAATATACTTAACTTTAGTAGGTATTACTCCCTAATTTAAAATTAAAAATAGTAAATTTATTACCTTATAAATATAGACTATAATACTTTAAAAAGTATAATATACTAAATAAAAGGAGGTAGACGACTACTATTAATAAATTTAAAATAAATTTACCCGCTAAGGTAAAATAAACATTTAATACTAAATAGAATTTAAAAATATAAATAATACTTAAATAAATATACTTTATAAAATATTAAAGGCCGTAATATATATTTAAAAATTTAAAAATTTATTAAATTTTATAATTTATATTACTTATTATATTTTACTATATTCTTTATTAAGACTAAAACTAAAAAATTTATTATTAAAAGTTATAATAAATATTTATATCTAAACTAATAATACTTAAATATAAAAAAAGTTTTTAATAGTTTTAATAGTAAATTACTCTACTTAAAAAAAATAAGAGGTATTTATAAAATAAAGAATTTAAATATAAGTATATAAAAAAGTTATATAAGTTTCTATACTACTAGGGCTTATTTTTATATAACTAAAGCCTAACTAAAGAATAAAACTAAGTATAGGAAATTATAAAATCCTTAAAACTATAGTTTTATTTACTAAAGTATAATATATTAAAGAACTAAATATTTATAATTAAATTAGTTTTAGAAAATTTAAAGAATACTATTTAACTTATTATAAAATAATTAACATTCTTTTTTTAAAATTATAGGCTGATTATAATTAATAATTTTTTTTATAAGTTTTTTTTTTTTTTTTTTTTTTTTTTTTTTAAAAAAAAAAAAAATTTTATACTTATTACTTTTTTTTTAAAAAAAAAAAATATAATAATAATTTTAAAAAATTTTTATAAAAAATTTTTAAAAAAAATTAAAAAAAAAAAAAAAAAAAAAATAAAATAAAATTAAATATAAACTATTTATAATAAAAAAAATTAATTTATAAAATAAATAAAAATATAAAATAAAAAAAAAGAATAATTTTTAA